>OMLF01017189.1:23011-44096 GCA_900302615.1 Holocentrus rufus | reverse complement strand
AAGGGGGGAGGGCAGAGACAGACGGAGATTTGACTCTTGCACCGCATCCTCTGGGACAGCCGGCCGGAGAGCTATTGGCAAGACAGGCAGGATATCTAATCCTCATTACACTAGAATCTGAACACCAGGCAGATTCCTTTTATATCACATTGCTCTTAAAAAGTGCAAGGCAAATAATATCAAGAAAGACTGTAGTGACTAATGACCGGCAAACCCTCAGCAAGCCAAATGACACGTGCTTGTATGTCGGCCTGTGGCTATTCCTAGGTCTACATAGTAATCAAAACTGTAATACTAGTTATCTGAAACAATATTTGAAAAGCAGTAATAGACACAACATTAGAATAAAAAGACATTGACTCACCAGTCTGGTAATAATTCTCTGTGGGTGTCCTCTGGGCTGGGGCTATACTGGTCTGGTAGTACTGTTTATTGTCATAGGTAGTCACCGTGGGGGGGCGACCATAATTGTAGCTGTCCTGTTAGTGTTCACAAGAGCTGGTTTAATCAAGTGCTTGACATGTATGCAGGTTATCTATCAATCATACAGTGGTGTCAAAATTACAGCAGCATATTTACAACAATGGCAGCTAAGGTCAATAATGCCTCAGACGCACCAACTGCATCATGAGTTCTGTCTAATGCAACTGACGTCAGTGCTTGAACTCAGTGATCAATACTTTTCAACACTGGTTTTATTTTTAATAGATGACAGACATAGGAATCAGCTCTATCCTGTCTGTATATATATTAGCATTGCCTCCCAAATTCAAAACATTCACAGTCACTAGATTTTAGAAAACAACTGGCCATAATAGGCTCTTGGTTTTTCAAATATGATATAATTACTTAAAATAAAAGTCAAGAAAACTTGGTGCTCATCATCTGATATTATGTAATACAATGACTAACAAGCTACCGATGGCTGGAACAACATCAGATATTTTGATGCTTTGGGTCAGGTCAATGCATTTAAATTAGACCCAAACATCGGATAAATCCAACGCACAGGCCACTTGACCCATAACACACTGTAGGCGAAATGCCGCAGCACGCAATAACACTGGGAGATGCAGCATTTTATTGGAAATGAATGGAAGATTCGGTGCAACACAACACAGCGATGCAGTCAGTGTGTCCAGGGCGCAATATTTTTTGTTTAATTACCAAACAAATTAATTAATATCATACACATTGCATTAAATAAATAGATAAATAATAATCAAAGACATTACAAAACAGAAAAACAAAAGCAGTAGTTGAAAGGGAAGTAAAATGAGACTGACCGTGTCTGAGTATACCTGGTACGTCTGTGGGGTGGTGGTGGGCTGTGGGGGAGCGGGGGGGTCTGGCTGCCTGTAGCCATAGTCTGGAGGTGCCTGGTGGCTCTGGTAGGCCGGGTAAGGGGCCGAGGCCACGGGCCGGGCTGCTTGGACCGGGGCAGGGGAGTAGGATGCAGTCACTGCATGAGCCACGGCTGGAGCCTGCTGAACACTGTAACTGGCTGTGGAGGGATGGGAGTAAGCCGGGGGAGGCTGGGTACTGTGGGGCGGAAGAGAGGGGGAGGAAAACGGGGTGATATGGCGTGTTATCTGGTTTAAGTGCTGGTTTTAAAAGCTACATTAGGGTAAAGGCATGAAATGTTCTGTACTTATTAGACTGTTCGAGCTGTTCTGTTATTTGCCTCTACCATCTTGTCCAACCGTACTGCTCGCTTATTTGATCATCTCAAACAAGGCAATCCGTGATCAAGTTACTCGTGTCATTTCAGCAGCATTCAATAGGTGCTGTAAGAAACTGACACCTACAGGCCTAATAAACAGCACCCCTGGCACAAGTATCTCTCAAAATGTAAGCTTGTGCAGTGACAAAAGAATGCACCATGCACGTATACTCTGACCTACTTACTGAGAAAACTCTCATTTTCAGCAGAATACACAGCAATGCCAAGAGGACGACCTTGCGACTGTATGAAAGCCAAATCATTAGCGCTCTTTGGGATGCGGACAGACAGCAGTCACTTGCAATGGTGTCCTGTGACAGATGCTGTCAGCATCTCTGCCCAGCTTTTAGTGCCAGGATGGACAAAACATGGTGAGGGCGAAAACCAAATTCCAGAAGTATGAATTCCCCAAAACAGGGAAAGAACACACTGCATCAGTGTGCAAACAGGGTTGATGATTTTTTTTACATTGCAATACTGGACACAGTGCCAACACTATGCAGTTCCACAATAAGAAATATACAGTAAACTGCTTGCCGGCTAATTTGTAAATAAGCAAGTATTACAGGTATAGACTGCCAAGTCTATTATCATACTGTCCTGACATTAAGTTCTCACAATTTTGGACAGTGGGTACATTTGTTTTGATAAGGCTACAAAAACAAGCTGGTGCCCTTAAATGGAAACATTTAATTCTTAAAGATATGGTGGGACATTGATTAAGTGCAGGCTATTTAATTATCATGCAAACTTTTGTACAACTAGTCAGTATGAAACTATGTAAAGAGTCAAATTCTAACCTCTTAAATTCCTACATCCACAGGTGTAGAGATGGATTAAGCATAATAAAAGACAAAGATGTATGTAGGCTCCTAAAGACGTGTATGATTAAGGCTACATAGTTAAATAAACTTGAATGTGGACTACATTTCATCTTCGTTGGAAAACTTCACTGGTGTCACTTTTTATTGTCTAGGCTAGGACTAGGATTCATCTACGTCTGACCTACCAGATCATTATGCTGAATCAAGAAACCTGAATCAAGAATGGACCTCAAATAAGCTCGTAGACACTACATAGCATGGGCTGAGGGACACATGTGCACCAGAGTTGGATACAAAGACAGCAGCACCACCTGTCAATCAACCACGGTTTGCCCCAAGAGAGGCAGAGCAGGAAACTTTTCCTATCCATTGGCAGTGTACACAAAAAGTGATTAATACAATCACTGAATGGTACATTACAAAATTCACAGGCTGCGTTCAACATCTCGTCAGCCAACATGGTTTGAGTAAGGGTTTAGTGCAGGCAAATTAGGACGGGTTACTTGACAAAGTCACGGGCGTCATGATTCAGACAAACTAACCAGACACAACCTACGTTTACTACAATTTAGCTAACTGGCGTCTTATGTTAATTTTCCACTACTTCCAACTAATTCTATTATTTCTCTGTAGTTACATCATTGTAATTAAACAAATACGACAAAACACTGTTTGTACATCTGACCGGCAGCAGAGACCGGGGTAAGCTCTCCTAAATCCTGAATGTTGGC
Source organism: Holocentrus rufus (assembly GCA_900302615.1). Taxonomy (NCBI): domain Eukaryota; kingdom Metazoa; phylum Chordata; class Actinopteri; order Holocentriformes; family Holocentridae; genus Holocentrus; species Holocentrus rufus. The sequence goes on along the minus strand of OMLF01017189.1, from coordinate 40,818 downwards.
CAGAATATCACAGAAGCTGCCAGCTCGAGTGCAACATCTACCTTACTTACGTTTACTAAATAACGCCCGTCTAAGTGTTTCTTTTTCTTCAAAACATATCGAGCCATATTGAGTCATCATCAGCTGTTTTCCAAGCAAATGTGACCGTTTTGCGGTTCGCGTAATGTCAAGCACGTCGGCAAGCGCTGGCCTTCAAACCTGGCTGGCTAACGATAACTAGCCGGTCAAGTTAGCTAACTAGCTTATCCATTGCGCGGCGACGCAGTGAAATCCCACCAGTGACTGCGCTTTTGCTGAGATACATTGCATAACAACGGCGACTAAAATGAAGTGCTGACACAAATCTGCATCAACTGAATTACCTGTACTGCGGACCGGCACCATGTGTGAAGCCATAATAATTGCTTGCAGCCATCTTGGCATCTCCAGTACAGTACAGTACGGGCAGACAGCAGCAAAACCGCGACCAGGCTGACAAGATAGTTCACTCCCTCCTCCAGCAATAGGAAACCCTTGTCTGGCAAACCGGAAGAGCACATAAACGGGAAGTCATCTCGCACATGCGTATAGATATCCAAAATTAGAATATTTAGCGCAAATAGTTACTCTATCCAGCAGCTACTGCATTTGCTTAATTGGTGAATATTTGTCAATGACTTTCGACATCTACATATTTTTTTTGTTTTTGTTTTTTTTTTCGTTCGTTTTTTTAGTTTAAAGATTTGTCGCACAACGGCATCATCGCTTATATGCTCTTTTTTTTAGTCATGTTATCTCATTAAATAAACATAAACCAATGTATCGGTCTGGTGGTTTGCTCCTACATGATGCAAGCGAAGACGGAAGTGTGTATACTGACATGATCTTGCTTTTTATATTATACTCTCTTGCGGTGTCCGCTGAATGTCACGTGTGAATCTCACTCTCACTTGCATGGATGTTAACTCTACCGGTACCGATTATTTGATACAAAATAAAGCCGTGACAACGACAGTGGATTAAAGTATTTTGAACAATACATCATTTCCATTCTGTGTTAGTGGAATATTAAACGGCGCTCATTCCCGGGTAGTCATATTTTTTAAGTAGATAATTGAATTAACAATGGTTTGACCTTGGCTTTTGCCAGCCCTGACACTTGCCCAAACAGCAGCACGCGACAAAATTCACTTAACTGGGATGGCAGAGAAAAATCATAGTAATTTTTTATTGTAAACCTATACAAATATCACAGTAAAACAGTAAACTACAAGAGGCATCCCTTAGGACTAAATTTGTAGGAGTATTACAGTGATATTACCAGGACAATTAGAAAAATAATGTAGTGGGGTTTTGGAGAAAAATCATATTTGATGTGTGAGCCTATAAATGGTCCCTGTCAAAGTGGACACTGATTGTGCACCCCCGCGCGCACACACACACCATCCTTTTGCAGCTGGGAAAACAGAGGGAGCAGGGCTGGGACAGGGTGGAGCATAATGTGGTGAAAACTGGATGAGGGTGATATCATTGGTCGGGTGGAAGTGAAGTGAAGGACTGAATAATTAATTATGTGTGTATGTGTGCGTGAGTGCGTGCATTTGTGGGAGAAAAGAGTGAGAACTGGGGTGGAGTGAGTGTGAAAGAGATTTGGGGTGAGAAGCGAGAGAGAGAGAGAGAGAGAGAGAGAGAGGGAGATCCTAAGGATGGAGAGGGATAGATGCTGTTGCCAGGGAACAGTGGCCACATAGAGGACCATTGACAACAGCAGGATTACCTAATGGAGTAAAGGGAGACACAGACTGGCTGGTTTTTCACAGGTTGCTTTAGACATAAATAAGCTGGACCCAGAAAGGAGGGAATCCCATGATCTGCTTCAGTGTAAATGATTTATTTATTGCACTGGTGGGATTTGAAGACAGGCGGAATACAAAAAGGATTTTAAACTGATTGTTGGGGAGAGGCACGAGATATTCTCCGAAGGGATTTGGAGCCACAAGCAGAGAGGGAGAGGGAGAGAGAGAGAGAGAGAGATCATGATGCCAGAGCAGATGTATTCTCATTAAAGGAATTTTGTGTCTTGGTAGGGTGGGAGTCTGAGCTGAGAGGCAGCCTGTCGGTTTGCTCTTCACGGCCCGTCTTTCACTCTCTCCTCCCCAAACAAAGGTGGCGAGAGGCGGAGGAGAGGAGGGGGGGAAGACCAGCACAGAGGTGCCCCCTGTCTCGAGACACCTGCTGCTGGCTAGTGGCTGATATTGAAGACACTGTATGACTTTGTCTATGCGCGTGTGTACGTGTGTGTGCATGTGAATGAGTGACAGAGAGAGAGGGTTGAGGACTTGAGGCTGATCCATGCATCGCTCCTGCAGCGGAGGATTACGATTTTCACCCCTCACATCTTTGCATCCGTGACTGAGGAGGGAGGACAGGCAGCCACGGACGAGCGAGAGGTTTTTAAGGGATCTCTCACTGCTCATGTGAGTATGGGCACAGACACGCCGCCTTTGCATTCCCATTCTGCTCACCACACACACACAGACACCTTGGACTGACTGGAATTACCTCAAACTGAAAGGAGTCAAACTGCATATGAAATACATTTGGGTTTTTCTGCTGTGTCTTCCAATTAGGGCGACATAGAAAGGCTGTGAGGCCATTTTACTCAGTGTGCTACACTAATGTGCTACACGTTCAGCACATGAGAGATTCCTTTTTTTTTCCAATGGTGATTAAAATGTTCACAGTTTGAATGACAGTTCAAAAGGCAATTTTATTGTTTTTCATTTTATACTTAGCAAAGCTGTGACCAAGAAGTAAATTCACTCTTTGATAAATAATCAATGATGAAAGCTTTTTTCTCATCTCTACACTTTCTTCCTTTCTTTCTTCACTTTCTTTTCAGAGTGTGTACACACACACACTGTTACTTTATTTTTAGAGGTTTTGGCAGCTTTGATCAGGCAACTTTGATCTTTAAAAAATGGTGTTGTCATGATGGAATTATGCTGCTACATGTTGCAGTCACTGATTTTTATTTTTATTTTTTTACTTATTTTTTTACGTATTAGGTTGGTAAGAATAAATTCATTATAATGTTGGTGATATATGATGTAAGACCTGCAGTGAAATACAGCCTCATTGTGAAGCACGGCTCTTGTCTCCCACATTGTACTCAGCACACGAGTGTCTCTGCCAAAACCACTCCCTTGACTGGTAAATATTTCATAGGATCCAGTGTCACACAGTGTGTTTATTCACACAGTGCAAATACATCAACATCATCACCGTTATAATCATCATCAGAAAAGGTTGGCTGGTGACATTTTGCAGCACAGCTTTTATGATTATTTTTCTCATTTATTTTCATTGTACTATAGCCACTAAACCCACTTTGTGCTCATATTCATTAATGCTAAGAGACATTGATTGTCTTCTCAGGCACCAACAACGCACAATCACTTACCCTGCACGTCAATCCGCCTCAGGGTATCTGTTTCTAAATATAACCTCCAGTCTAGACCTGGGAATCCTCCATTCATTGGAGCCTGGATTGAGATTTTTAGACATGAGTGGAGCACTACAAACAGAACAGGATTTCAGCCTCCATTAAATATTAATAGTGTTGTTTTCGATGCGGTTTACCACAAAGACACCAGCCAAAACATACATGTGCTTCGGCGTGATTGCTGTGGTGTGCTGGTGCTTGTAATGCGGTGGGGTGGAATGCACCTTTATGCCATCATTGTCTGTGCAATCACACTGTGTACTGGAACAGCTGTCTAAGGCATTAGTCATTTGGTGGAAGTGAATTCAATTCTGATTGGGCACAGAAGACTGTTAGACTTTAAATAATTTTTGTCTTTTAGTGTTTTCCATTCACACATATATAAATAACAACTGTCTCATAACTGGTTCACCAGCCGCACTGTGATGGTGCCATGAAGTATCAGCCTGAGCACTGATCAAAAATGAGCAATTAACTCGGGCCGGGAGGATTAGGGACCGGTGATTAAGGATTAGGTTTAAGTTTGGTCCTCCTTCATTGGCCTCTTGAATTCCACCCAGGAAACTCATAGTAGTTGACTCTGAGGGAAGCTGAGGTCAGAGAAAAAGGGTCCTGCCCAAGTCAGTCACATGCTTCTCACACGGGCTCCTAGAGAGGAGAGGGATATAAACCATGTGACGTAGATTCAGCCCCTAAACCGCAATGTTGGAAAGTGATGGAAAGTAAATTAATTGGATAAAATCCTCATACGGTGTTGACTATTACAATGCAGACTGACTTACTATATTGCAATCTGATCATACCCATGCAAATTATTGTCTAGTTATTAGTATTATTCTAAGAGACGGTTTTCCTCTGTGATTGTACATTAATAAGTAATGCTATTGTTATCACCCCTGCAGGCCCCTGCTCTCCCCTCCTAGGGATGGGCACCACAGAGGCAACTCTACGCATGGAGAACATGGAGGTGAAGGACGAGTGGCAGGATGAGGACTTTCCCAGGTGGGATCCCTTTAACTTCTCCTGATTGTCGTCTGTTCTTCTGTCTTCTTCTCAGATCAAATAAGACCAACTGGTTGATGTGCTGGTTCAGTATAGACTTGCTGCTTGCATTAGCATTAGCAACAAGGTAAACAATCGAGATGCAGGTAAAGGGGAGGATGCTTACAGAGCCTCTTTCATCTGTGTGTGTTTTTCTCTGTGTGTGTGTGTGTGTGTGTGTGCGTATGTATATGCGCCTGTGTATATACTTGTGTGTATGTTTGTGTGTGTTCTCCCAAAGGATGAAAATTGTTCTGCACAGCACATTTGAGTTCCAGAGGATAGTTCATTAATTCTGATTAATTATGGAATTAATTATTGATTTTTGTTGAGCCAGCAGTGTTGCACCATCTTTCTTACAGTTTGATGTTTACTTAGTGATTGTTCAAATTTCATGTGGACCTAAAAGCCTTATTAGTTGTGTTTTTTGTAATAATAACAATGCTCTGACTTAGTCTTATCCTAATTTTGTTGTGCTGATTCAGCATTAATGGAATTAGCATTGCAAGTTCAACCCTTGTTACAGCTGATGGTTTCAGTATATATTTTTTTTCCATTTCACAATATTCAGTGTTGTGAAATAAAGGTGTTGTGCAAATATAGTGGGTGTTGTAATATGTATTTTGCATAGCCTTAGTATCATCATCTCCTTGTTTCCTTGGAAGGGAAGAGTTGTTTTGTTAGGGAGGCTAAACAGTTGCTCAGTCTTTATCCTGCTGTTTTCCCGTAGTCCTCATTATTATGATATGTACTGCTGACTTTATCACAATGAGAAGATAGCATGTTTTTGCCTAATTGAATTGCCTGGGGTAGTATAGTTGGGCTTGATTTGTGTATTTGAATAGATCTGACTATGGTGATATTATAGTACTCTGTGGGATAGTTTGTTTATTGACCAGAAACTGTGTGTGTACATTTCTTTGCTATTAGCTGTTATCTACAGTTGAATGAAACAAATATTCCTGCGAAATGATATTGCTGAATGTGGTGGGATGGAGAGATTTTCAGGCATTCCTTATCATATTATGATATTTCATGTTCAGAACAAGAGGCACTGAAATAAGACAGTTGTGTGGGAGAAGGAAACAGAGAATAAAACAGTGAAGCTGATCAGAGAAAGGAGAAAGTCTTGATCAACATTAAAGACTACCAGATAAAGATTCAGAAAGTGTGGTAGAGAGGTTTGCTGCTCAGACAAAGAGTTATAAAGACTGACATGCAGAAACAGATCAAAGTGTGAAGTGTGACAGTGTCGGCTCTGGGCTCTCTCTCCCCCTCCCTCCCCTGTCAGACAGGGAGGCAGGAAGCCAGGGAGCAGGTGCAGCGCTCTCCATAAATGGTCTCAGGCTACGTCATGTGACGCAACAGCAGCCACCAGTCAACAACACAGCATCACCAGGAAAATGGAGGCAGGTTTGGCTTAGGAAAGGAAAGAAAGAGAATGAGGAAAAGCCAGCAGCATATGGATCATTAAGCTAGCCTGTGAGAGAGGCTTTGCCTCGGGCTGTCTATTACCGGCTGAGAAGAAAGGAAATAAAAAAGGGCACTGAATACAAAGGTGTTTGAACTCACATAGCTCATTGGAATCAGCCTTGACAAAAGCAGCCCTCTCCTCTTTCCATAAGGTAAGCATCATCTATCCATCCTCTGATATTTGATGTTTGAGCTGTCGTCGTCATGCCCATAGACAGGGACAAAAGAGATTAGCACATTGTTTGAAAATAGAAAATCTATTTTCCTATTATAAAGCTGTAATTGTGTTGAGGAAAAGAGCTTTATTTCTCACAAAGGAAGCCTCAGTATGGTAATCACCGAAGCAGTCCTGAGGGAATAGGGTTGGATCATTCACCAGTGCTCTTCGCTGTCTGCCTGTGTGGCCAGAGCCGGTGCAGTTGACTCAGGAGGAGCCGACTGTCATACTCTGTCCTTCTGCGGATAAGAGGATGAAGGGGTTGGCTTACACAGGAATGCAGCATGTGGAGATGCACTGAGACCCCTCTCTGCAGCCGTAATGCTGCGCAGCATAGCACTGCCTGTCCTGCTTTTACACCATTTAGTGGCACGGTCCTGTTTTCCCTCAGTTGCTTAGCTGCACTGCATGATGCTGATACTCACAAACACCACAAATGCACATGCAGGCACATTAGTCCAAATGCGCATGTGTGCTCGCAGATAAACACACGTGCGCGCATGCTGCATAAACACACGCAGAGCAGGATTTTGACCTCCTGTCTTCCCCTCCCTGCTCATTGTTCGCCAGCTGTAAACAGTAAATAACAGAACAGAAAGAGGAACAGAAAGAGGGTTTTTTACTCGTTCATCTTCCTTTATTTCTGCCCCTTTTTTCACTTTCTCTCTCTTTAATACTCTATCTGCATCCTCTGGTTTCCTCCTCCATCTCTCCTCCTGTCACACACCCTGCCTGGCAGCCCTGTAATCTTTCTTTCTCCCCAGGGAGATGTTAATTGCCATCTCTATCCTCTTCTGCTTGCTCCTCTTTGTAGCACCAAGGCAGATCAGTGACAACACCCACGCCTTGACTGGTGGTGGCAAAGTCTATTTAACGTCGTCCTTATAATGATGTTACATTTCATTGTCAGGCCGGAACATTATTGCACATGATCAAAGACAGAGCTTAGGTCAACAGTAAAGTCTCGGAGTAAGCCAAAATATTATCGCTTTATTTAGTCAGGACACTGTAACTGGGCCAAGTGGCAGAGTCATATGATTGCAACGCAGAACCTGAAGTTATCAGTACCATCACATCATGAATAGCTACTCAAATGGACACAGTTCTGGACATGCTTCTGCACAGATTACTCCCAGGCACGGTGCTTACAAAGTGTGTGTTTATCTCCAGGCCACTACCAGAGTACGGAGACATGGAGTCCTCCTGTGGTCTCACCGACAACAGAGCCTGTAAGTAAAACTGATGACTGGAGAATCACCGAGTATGTGGAATAATAAGGATACAAGATGCTTAGAATTGGTGGTAGTGTTGCAAATGAATGAATAGATCATACACTCAAACTTACAGTTCCTGTTCTGCCTCTCTCCGCCTCTTCTGGTCTCACCGTAGCTCCCCCCAACTCCCTGAGTGTGAGCCCCAGCGGAGGAGGTGGAGGTGGGTCCTCAGCCAATCATAAGCGGCGTACGCTGGTTGCCCCGGAGATGAACCTGTCATTGGACCAAAGTGAGGGCTCTTTGCTGTCAGACGACTTCCTGGATACACCTGATGACCTGGACATTAATGTTGACGACATCGATACGCCAGATGAGACCGACTCGCTGGAGTTCATCACCAACGGCAACGACCTGGAGTGGGAAGGTTAGGGATCAAGAATAAACACATATTGATTGTTTGCAGCCTTAATCTCTTTACTCTCTTTATTATTTAGCCCTAACTATAACTTCCAACACCTAAAATAGCCCTTCTCCTACTGAGGTCTGGAAGCCTGTGCACACTTGTGGTACACACACAGTTAACAGTTAAGCAATTTCCCTGCGGGGATTAATAAAGTTTTCTGAATCTGAATCTGAATCTGAAAACTTTTACTTGTACCTGAACTTGATTCTAGCCTGAATCCTAAACCAACAATATTATCCTAAACTAACCTTGATTTAAACATTTACACTAATTTAAATCTTAATCTGAAATCCAAATCCTAATTCTACACTAGCATCTTGAAGAAGAGAGGCCTGTCCAAAATGACCTCACTTTGTGGTCTAGAATTAAAGTGCAAGAACCTCCACACACATACGTCTGAGATGGTCTAGCAATTCTATTTAAGTTTTCCAAGGAAATAAAGAAAGCAGCGGCCTATTCCAGCACAGGACCAAAATCAAAAGCTCTGTGTCCGTCCAGATGACACACCGGTGGCCTCGGCCAAAGCGGGTCCCAGTGACGGTGCAGGACAGGCGGACGAGGATGGGACGGGGGGTAACGGACGTCTCTGGAGGACGGTGATCATCGGTGAACAGGAGCACCGTATTGACATGCAGGTCATCAGGCCCTACCTCCGCGTCATCACACATGGAGGTTGGTGTCAGTTCACTCAGCAGGATAGAAACAGCAGTTTATTTACAATAGATAACATTAAAAAAATACCTGGGATAGTGAACAATATAAAAAGAATCTTGTTTGTGTTGTCTGATATAACAATCCATGGTACTGTATAATCTTCCACGGTGATAATTTGATAATTTCATAATATTTACCCATCGGCATCCTTTTATAATGGTATTCATTTTACCAAGATAAGGTTAAAGGATAAAGATCTACAAATTAATCTATTTTATTAGTTAGTGTTTCTCATCAATTTGTTGCTTTGCCTGAGGCATTATTAAGTATTAAATATAAATCTGTCTTTCATCAGGTTACTATGGCGAAGGCCTAAATGCCATCATTGTGTTCTCTGCTTGTTACCTGCCTGACAGTAGCTGTCCAGACTACCACTACATCATGGAAAACCTCTTCCTGTGAGTCTTTTCAGCAGTTCTCCTTCAATATTCTTTTCATCCCCTGAAGTGTTTTCTGTCAGGACTGGTTTTGATTGCATACTCTTATGTGCAATCATGCAACAGTAATATTGTAAGTTCAGAGGCCATACTTTTTTCCTGTGACGACGTGCACATTCCTGCCTCTCCAGGTATGTGGTGAGCAGTTTGGAGATGCTGGTGGCCGAAGACTATCTTATCATCTACATGAATGGAGCCACTCCCCGGAGCAAGATGCCTGGAATCAGCTGGCTCAAAAAGTGCTACCAGATGATTGACAGAAGGTAGAGATCAGAGAAACTATGCAGAAAGTTTTCTGCAAGACTGATTGATTGCAGCAGGACTCGGGGGAAATCATTTTCCCAGTGGGTAAAATCACTGTAAAATACTTATATTAACATCCTGAACTGGAATATCACTGAGACGTACTCTGCTATTTATATGCCATTCACCATCAACCACTTCAAGCAGTGTAACTAATATGATTGTTTAGGCTGCACTTAGTACAGACATGCATGACATTAATATTGACTGCGCTCCAAACAAATGAAAAAGGGAGAGTAATGGAGCTTGTCATTTGCTGACAGTCAACGGGATACTGAGGATGACTCACAGCCTGCATTTGCCATGGGGTTCTCTATTAAAAGAAAACCTCTATTTGATCCTTAGTGCATGAATCAAAAAGACATGGAATATTTATAATTACTCTACAGCTACTCATACTTGACCAGGGTCATCTTAACAGTAGCCTTTAGTTCAGCCGACACTGATCAAACCCTCTGTTGAGTGAATGGACTCGTTGTTTGTGTTGTGATTGCAGATTGAGGAAGAACTTAAAGTCTCTGGTCATCGCTCATCCCACCTGGTTCATACGCACCGTCCTGGCCATATCCAGACCCTTCATCAGGTGAAAAACACAAACTCTTGCTCCAAAATAATATATCCACTATTTCAAAAAGTTGCAAATACTCGTACAAAATGATTTATTGCACCATTTTTAAAAAATTACAGTGCTAAGTAATAAGGTTGTATAATGAATGCCAGATTAAGCTGCAATATGTTGGTGCCATACTTAATCTATTATTACCATGTGTAATAAAGACACTTTAATATTTGCAGTGAGTGATTTAGAAAATTGTTTTCGATCATAAGTATTAAATGAACCTTTTTAGTTTATATTTGCAAAAATTTCCCAAATTTCCCATGCAAAGGTTTGTTCTGACTCTGCTGTTGTCTACTTCAAAAGGAGTTCCATTCTCTATTAAACCCAATGTGGTGCTTCTTCTTTTCTGTTTTTTCCACAAATGTTAGTAATATGAGAGAGTAAAAGGATAACTAACTCAGGTCCATGGTTGACAAGAGAGTAAGATTTTGCATACTGGATACTGTATACTTTACAGATACTGAATGATGGTAAGGATATTTTCCCCCTTTAAAGGAATATAGCATCGTATTTATAGCGGCATTATATGACATTTTTTATCAGTAATTAACTGATCATAACTGTGATCATTCTGTTGTTGTCCTCTGCAGTGTGAAGTTCATGAACAAGATCCAGTACGTCCACAGTCTGGATGAATTGGCAGAGATTGTCCCCATGGAGCATGTGCAGGTCCCGGAGTGTGTGGTGCAGTAAGTACCTACGACCACTAGGTGGTGCAAGTTAGCTGTGGAAGTAACTGATGGAAGACCTGATGGCTTCCAGCATCCATTCACAGACTCATAGGGAATGAGGATGTAATTTACAAGAGAACAAGTCCAATATGATAATCTTATTATTCACTGACTTAGCATAAATTTAAATATGATTAGCACTCTGTTTCTTAAAAGGACTTGGATGACAGGATTTTCTCTCTTGAATGAGGATATAACGGTGTTACTCATTTTCAGATTTGACGAGGAGAGGATTAAAGCTCGGAAAGAGAGGTAAAATACACCAGTCATTCTTGTCTTGTTTGTATAACATTATCCCATTATGCATACTGCTCATACACAAAACTGCACTTGAAATGAACCATAGCACAGACACACTTAATTTGAATTAACTGAGGACAGAAGATTGCCTTTAGCCCCGCCACCAACTGGGCGTCTGCATGAGTGCCTACAGCAAGCACATTTTAATTCATTCCTAGATCTGTTACTTGAAGCACTTTGTCTGTGTGTGTGTGTGTGTGTGTGTGTGTGTGTGTAGGATGGAGCAGGAGCAGAGACAGCAGGAGCAGCAGCAGTCAATCCTTCAGGAGCCAGTCCAAAAGGCTGAGAGGTATTTGTCCTGTCTGCCTCCTTGGATCAATACTTGTCTTCTTTTAATGTGATTGATTAAGTCATTCTCCGGTCAGAAAACATCAGTTCACTGACAACACGATATGTTTTAACTTTTTTAAAGCTCTCGATGCGTTCTAAAGACATTTTTTCTTCTCACTTCCAGGCCGAAGTCAATGATCGCAGATCAAGGTTTATGAACAGGACCTGGACTTTGCTTTATTCAGTTTAAAGGTAATAGAAAATAATGAATTCTCCTATTAGCCACAAGGTGGCTCTGGTGGCTCTGTGCTCTGGGAAAGCGTCCTTGACATACTAACCCTTTACATCACAGCGTTAACTACTTAGGCAGATGTTCACCCACTGACCAACAGTTATACATCTTAATACTGTTCTCAGATTGAAAGGAACCTTTCTTTCCTTGATGTTTAATCTCTGTGGGTTAAATTCAGAGTGCTATCCGTCCACTTAGGCACAATATTTATGCATGCAAAAAAAGTTCTTTATTTTATTAATTGATTCCATTCCTTATCTGGAATATGTTCTTTTTTTATAGTAATCAGGTAACTGCAGTAATAAATAGTGGACTATTTGCTTTGAAACAGAGTGCATGTATGAATTTCCCAAAAAAGCAAATACATGAGTGAAATGCTCGAGAATTTCAAACTATTCTTACTTAGTTGCTTTCCAGCCTTGGCAACCAGTGATCATTTATACCCACAGTTATATAATCCACGCATGTTCAACCCTCCGAGGATCAGACCAAGTACCAATTTACACTGTACTAGTGCTGTCACCTATGGCCATAGGGGGTGTGTGTGTGTGTGTGTGTGTGTTTGTGTGTGTGTGTGTGTGTGTGTGTGTGTGTGTGTTTGTGTGTGGCATGTTGCACAGGGTCCCAGTGCTGAAATGAAACATGGTACCTGATTTTAGAAACAGTACTGTACCAGATTTTTTTCATGCTCTGTAACAGTTAATCAGTTAATGTTCTAGCTGTACACATCATTACACTGTTGTCAGCTTGCACAGTCATCATCATACTCATGAGCTTTAACACACACAGATTGCACAATCCTTTTGCCATGGAATCATTCTTATTCTGCATGTTCCACCCTGTGGCAAGAAAATTGTATGTCAGCAGAATAAAACACTTTATGTAATTTCATTTCCCCCTCTTCTCCTTCACGAATTATCAAAGGCATTTTGGTAGAAAATCAACAGTTAAAGTGCATTTGATTGATATAGTTATAGCATAATTAGTGCTTTGGTATAGTTTTACAGTCTGTAAACTGTTATCCGAGACCGGGGCCATGACATCGGTAATCATGAGAACACTATGTTGTGTGTGTTTGCAGAGTTGACATTTACATGTTGGGGTCAAGCATGCAAATTGGCTCTGTAACTGTTCCAATTTGTCACACCTAAAAGGCAGATCAATCAGATTTAGGTCAGACTAACGCATTTCTCAGCGCTTAGACTTTGACTTTAACAAGGCAAACGGTACGTTTGATAGCTTTAATGAGGTAGGCAGTAAATTGTTTCCTCTCAAATTTTCCTCATCTCGAGTGAAAAAATAGAATATATTACATACAACAAGATATCGCTAACATACAGTCCTTAAATTATTTTATACTAAAGGTGGAAAGTGCTGCAAACCTGTTTAAAGACGTTTCTGCCCACAATCCTGCATCAAAACAAAGAAATTTTAAATGAGGTTGTCCAGAATCCTTTCTAAAATGTTATGGTGCTCTTTCATGATCGGCAGGGCTGACAATCGATACTCAAGTCAAAATTTTGATATTGTCACAGTTGGAGTGTTGGAGCTCACAGCATCAAGTATGCAGACTGGCTTCCTAACTGATCCAGTTTGCCTCAAACTCCCTTAAATGCATATTTTTTGGAACTCTGACTTTGAATTTGACAAGGGTAATGGTGCATGTTTAACAAGATGGATCGTAAATTATGCATAACTCTCGTCATCCACTAACATTTTCTTTTCTTTTTGCAGCGTATGACAAACACGTGGAGCATGAAGAATTTGATTTATGCCAATAAGAAGCAGAGGGCCAGCGTACCTTAAGATGCTTCCTTATTTTATCACCATTCAGCTGAAGTGTCATCATTTTTCCATCAAGATGATGAATGTTCCGTCTCACATTCCGCCATCAGGAAATCCCTCTCCTTCTGTCCCGGGTGGTTTTATGTTGCAAGTTCAGGGCGTTCAAGGGAAGGCGCTGCTCCCACTGCTGCACGCGACTAATTTGCAAAAACTGTCTCGTCATGGAAAACTGTTACTGAATTCATTGATGCGTTACACCACTGTATGTTAGAAGCTATGGAATGACTTACTTTGAAATGTTACATCATCTCAAGAAAAGGCTCTGAAGGGCCAGGTAATCGAGCGAGTTCCCGGGACGACTCCAAAGTATGAAACAAAAATAAACCAGAACATAGGAAGTAGGGTATTGAATCCCAAATTTAAAATAAATAAATAAAATTATTGCTGTTGGGTGAAACCCTCGTATCTCCGATTTTGCTATTTGTCGTGTTTTAAGTTTAGTTGAAGGATTACATGTTCCTCAAGGGGGTTAAGGGACCTCTACAACCCTCGGGCTTATGAATACTTTAAAAAACTTGAACTAAAAATGCATGCTGGTCAATGTAAAAATCAAGGCTGTTTTTCTGGGTTCCTGAAAAGTTTACATCTTGGAGATACGTGGTTTTTTCCCAACAACAGCAATACATTTGTGCATTTGTTGTAAAAGGCTGAATACTTGATCAAACTAGACATGAAAAATGCATAAAATCTGCCAGTGAGGAGGAGAAGCTGAACCACTTGCTGCTGTTTTCAGCAGCAGGCCTGCAGACCAAACCGGTCTCTAATGTACCATTTCACCTTTCGATATATTCATGCTGCTGAGCTGGACAACTGTCAAATGTAAATACGACTGCTTTTCCAATGCATTATATGCCTTGATCTTTATTTTTTGCCTCATAAGTTCGGTGTCATGGGCCTTTTCAGGTTCCCTCTTTTGCTGTACTGAGATTTGAAATCTTTTTGATTGTTGCCCCGTGCAAGTCTACTAACCCCCACCGACCTAGAGATCATCTAATGTTGTGTTTTCTGATCACATCTGCTCTGTGATACTTTAGCTGTCTGTGCCCTTACATCTGTACTGTACCTTGTATTATGATGTGCCTCCTTCTTCTCATACGTAGAATGTACTCAAAACAATCTCTAGTCGCATCTTGTGGCCTAACATTTGGTGTCAACTCTGATTGTGAAAACATGCTCTTACCATTGACTATATTAGGTATGAAGCCGTCCCTGAGATGACTGAAAGAACTATCCATCATATTTCTGATAGTTAATGTAGCATAGCTTGATTTTTATTTTGTGATGGCTTTGTGCATTTCAGGGTAGTGACATCCTCTCATTTTTATGCCATGCTTTGTTTTCAAAGAACAGTCAGAGCCTGCAGACGTCTTCATGATATTTAATTTAAGTGCTAACATTTCTCAAATGTCCTGATGAATTATATATTGGGCACCTTCTGGGGATCCATTAATTTTCTCCCACGTCTTCCATCTATTCAATAGTCAGTCAATGCATGGTAGCAAGAGGGCAAAAGAGTTAGTTTTATTTTTGTAAATAACTGCATAATTACATTGCCTGTGTATTGTTCATATTGTTTTGCACTATTATGTTTGGTCGTCCTATTACTTTAAAATGATTTCTTACTTTACAAATTAGCATGACTGATGTCATGTGTTGTTGTTGGGTAGCTGTTACTGGAGCATCGACATGCAAATGCAGCTGTGGTGTAACAAATAGGACTCATGAAATGCCTATTTCTGAAGTGCCATCTCACTTCTCATTTTCCTCCTGTTCTTTTGCCTTTCTGAATGTTTTGAAAGCATTTCAAGCTTTTTAGCAGTGTGCTGCCTGCCAATTAGGCGGGCAGCATACCCATTCAGCTTGTAATGGTAATTTACAGAGAAAAATGTCATTCTTTGTAAAAAGGTTTTGGGCTTATCAGCTGTACTGAGTGCCTGTTTCCGAACCAAATGATTACCAGTAAACCAAGTGAAGGAGTGTGAGGTATATCCTTTCAATTCTTAGTTATTTGGGGCATAGGTTGATTATATTATGACCAATATTATCAGTAAGGTTTCCAGGGAAATTATTGACATGATATATCCACAATCCTCTTTCAGCTGTACATGTTGTCATTTGGACTATAAAAGCACAATATCTATATTGTTATTACAATGCTAAAAATGCAAAGACTTGGCTTGCCATTTGCCTGTTATAATATGTTCAAAAATGTTTTGTTGATCCAGATGAGCCAGATTATCTATTATTCATAGTTCCAATGTTCATTAGATTGCAATGGTAGTTTCTGCCTTGTAAATATGACTAAATAAACTGTTCCAACCAACTATCCTTCAATATTGCTGTTTTCATACTTTCTCCATATTCACACAACTTACAACATCATTTGTAGTCTTCCAGTTGCAGAAGTCCCTTTTATCAATATTGATTCAGATTCTTCATAAAAATCCCTCTTTACCCCATAAAATGTTTAGTTTTGTGGAACTACAATATTGAGACTCAATAAAAAGCATTAAAACAAAACAAAGACAAATTATTTAACTTACTGACTGACTCAGGTTGTCAGAATAACAAATTTTATACAACAGTGTGTACTCTGTAATATATTCACTATAATCCTGCAAGCACTGTTTATTAATGCACTGCGCTGTGCTGCCTGTGCTCTTATTCAGAATGCACAGGGCTTTTGTTTAGTCTGACATTTCCCAACAAATGGTTTTGGCTTGCCAGGGCTCAAAGGGGAGCAGCGAACAGCGCAACTATGACGCCTCCATAACCGGAATAACACCTTTGTCACATGAGTCCCCCACATACTCCCCTCTCCCTCAACTCCTGACTGTTACGTCAGCTGTCTCACACACACACACACACACACACATACACATACGCACATACACATACATGGACACCTGTACACAAAGAAAGAAAGAAAGAAAGAAAGAAAAGGAAAGAAAGAAAGAGAGAAAAAAAGAGTGAGAGCAGATCATGTCAGGTTGAAAGGAAATGGGACAGAGGGTGACTTACCTCAAGGCATTTATATATAACTCAAAAGGAAAGCACCAGCCTTTAGCTCAACTTCAGTTTTTTCATGCTTTTCACAGAGCGCCTTCTCTAAAAATACTCACTTGGATCCTAACGTCCATGATGGAAAGTTCCCCAGCTGGGACAGTCACTGCAGATAATACAGCATCATTGCTCTGCCTCACGTGTGACCAGCTGAACTCTGTCCTCATTAAAGTGTGCGCCTTCAGATTTGGGCCGTACATTAACCTGCATTGCTTAAGATACACTACCTGACACATAAAAGCTTATCTACCATGTGAGCAGAGCCAACATGAATCTTGCCTTTAAGTTCTTCAGTAGTTTTAATATTTTAGGGGTGACTTGGTTAGTACACTGTTGCTCTGCAGTGTATAAGATGAATCCACAAAGTCAAGACTTGATATGAGGCTACTGTATTGATTTTTAAAATTTGTCAATACTTTGGTCATGTTTGTAGGCTATAACAGTTGGACCATCTCATAGCTGTTGTATATATTTACATAAAGTGCATTTCTTTTGTGCTTCCTCTGCATTGAAAAGATACACAGATAAATGTCAAATAGTTAGAGAAAAGTGAGTGGCAAAAGTAACTTGCATTAACTTCAACAGCACTCTTACATTTAATACCCCAGTAACTGAGTAAGTTCATTAAATTACTGTTAAATTATGCTTTACTTTTTTTCTTTTTCTTATTTCTTAAAACGAATTTTAGCAATTATAGTTATCCCATATACTTTTGATAAGATGATCTGAAAAGGAACCATCCACAAACCGTGTTCAGTTATGGTCCATCAATTTATCGAGAAGGACCTCGTCAATACAGGATGCATTTGTTATTTTTATACATCTATTTAGACTTTGGTAGCTTTCCATGGTGTCTTACGTGTACTAGTCAATGGAATAGCAGTGCAGGTTCTGTGATGGACGCGAGACAGGTGCAGAACTGGAATTGTAAAACATAAATATATGGAAATTTACGGGCGATGATTGGATGATACGAGGAGTTCTGAGGAGACCGATTGGCCACAGTGTGAGTCTGTGAAAGGCACGCAGCACGTAACTCGAAAAGGCACGTACGATCACAAGAGCCTACGTATATTTGTGACGTAGCCGAGTCACAGTTGAATATAAATTGCAGCGGCTCGTGCATCTTGTCAATGGCGCTCTAGACAGGCAGTAAGTCCTGGGGAGAGATTAAGAAGAAGAAGAAAAAATAGCGGTATTTTAAATCTAAAACTTTTGTGTCGCATTGTCTGGACGCTTATTTCTGCCTCCTGCGAGAACAACCCTCTCCCGTTTTCTTCAGCTGAAGTTGAGCGCTCTCAAGAAGTGACGAAAATGAAGTATATTATAGGAATTGGCGGG
>OMLF01017186.1:6859-23231 GCA_900302615.1 Holocentrus rufus | reverse complement strand
GGGGGTAGAAACAGGATGGAAATAGGAGAGTAAGCATAGAAGAGGAAAAACAGCACAATGGAAAACAGAGAAAGGGAGGGGTAAACAAAAGGGGACAGACAATAAATGAGAGAGGAAACGAGAGAAGTAAGAGCGGAGGGTGATGATGAGTGAGAAAACGATGCACCAAAGGAAAATAACTAAAATATCATTACAGATGAAAGGTAGAGAGCAAAACAAACATCAAACAAACAGGAAAGAAAGCCGAAAATCAAGAAATCAAAAAAACAAAAAAACAAAGAGAGGAGAAAGAGCGAGCACAGGGTCTGGCTCTCCTCTTCTTTTCCTCTTGGGATCACTGGAGACTTATCAGGCCTGTCCATGCTATCACACAGACACATGAATGGACATTAACCTTTCTCATTCACCAATACTGCCCCACTTAGCCCTTATCTTATTGTTCTAGTGGACAATATATAGCCACTGTCAAGGCTCATATTAATATGATTATTACTATATATGCACATTGTGTGCAGCACTTTAACACTGCTGGTACCTGGTGATAGGCAAACAATCTCCTATATCAACATCACTTATCAACTTAAGTCCCAGACTGCATGCGTATTGCTTATTATCTGTTGTTTAACCAGACCAAAGGTGCGATATTCACCTTGAGTCCCATCCACGGTTTCCCCAAAGTCACTTTGTCCATTTCCACCAAGCGGATATCAGTGGCAAAGGGTCAAATAACCCATATAATAGAGATCTATTGAATAATATGGGTCCAATCTAAAAGCTAATGCTATGGAAATGCATCCATAAATATTCTCTTCATGCTGCAGTGCGGATGCAGAGTTAGACTGAAGGCAATCCTTATACTTTTTATCAGAGGCCCAGAATAGGATGGAAATACTATACTTATATACTTCAATACTCAACAAAACAAAACAAACAGTGGAGTGATGTATGTGTCTCCACGAGGGTGTATATGTCCCCTGCCATATGCGTATATGTGCTCTCGTCTTTGTGTGTTTGGCTGGGAAATCCTCCGCTCTATCCCAGAACATACAACCACATATGCCGAAGGCTAATGTCTTCCTCCCATTCGAACCAGTGCACACGGTAATGTGTGCCGCGGCGGGCTGGAGAGAGCAGGTGCATCTATAAATGCGCTCCCTATGGTTTCCCCTATTTGGTGGCAGCCAAGGTGCGCAAGTGTGTGTGTTTAATGTGGTGTAACAATATTGAGCTTCCTCCCGCCCCGTCTCTCTCCGTCCCATCAGCCGCACTGGTTGTGATGCCAGCGATGTGTCTCTGTCTCGGATGACACCTGGCACAGGAAGTTCCATGCCACCTAAAGGGAGCACATGCATGTATGCACAGGAAAACACACAGACACACAGGTACATAGATGCACACACACATACAGACACACACACAGTCACATCTGTTCCATGACTACAAATTCCTATCTCCACCATAACACATACTGCCACTATCTTCACACTCATCTATGTTAGACTAAACTGATCCTGTTCAAAAAGCTACTTCAACTTATTCTTTGTAGATTAAGGGCATCAAAATATACAAAATAACACTCCCTTTTTAACAGCCCTCATGCTTTAAGAGTGCGCGAAAACTACACATCAAGGATGCGAACAGACTGTCATAACTGTGGCACAGTGGATGGAAGCCATCAAAGAAAACAGAACAGAGGGGAGCCTCTCAGGTTGGAGGCCAAACACACAAACACACACAGCTAGCAGGACTCTCACTCACAGGGAAACAAATACACACATGTGCAAAGAAGACAAGACTGATAAAGACACAATATAAATGTACAGAAAATACACACACACACGATCCTGGCCCTAGAACGTGCGTGGCAGGAGAACAGGAACCGAAGCCTCTTTGATTTAGCCTAATTAAAAAAGGCAAAAAGCCCAAACAAAAGGAGCGTTTTATTGCGCGCCCCACTACCAACAGAAAGGCTCATTAGCCCCAGCAGCGTAATTAGCAAGATGCCGCAGTCCTCGTTAAGGAGGGGCCCGAGCCGTAAACAAACCCTGCTGAACTCCAAACGCCCACGGTCTCTCTCTCTGTAATGAACTGCCACCGCTGTTCCCTCCCTGCGAGAGAACCGGGCTCGCAGACAGGAAGGGCCTGACAGGGACAAACACACAACATCGCACAACGCACACCGGCAAGCAGAGATGCAAGGCCCACAACACAAACACTCACAACACAAATAAACTACCTCGCTGAAACACTATGTCTTTATTCATGCTTGTGCAGTCAAAAACACCCACACACTCACACCTATACACTATACACATGCATGCAAATATACAAAAATGCAAGAATTATTTGCAAACAACAACTCTACAGTTCCTACATGAGATTTCAACAATATAAGGTTTTTACAAATACTGGACACTCAGAGGGCCATCTTCCTCCACACAGCCAGACTACCTGACAGCTGAGATGTAGAGCAGTCTTGCCAGCTGTCTGGATCTGGTCTCTGGCACTGCTGCAACGCCACCATCAGCCTGTTTTGAATCAGCAAAAGCTGCCAATATCAGCAGCATGCGGGCCTCTGTGTATATGCTGCTATGCGCTTTATGTTTAGTGGATTTTTAAATCAATGACCGTCAATATGGCACTCAATTAGTTTAATAGGAAATAGACACTGGAATATGTACAGTGTGCAGTATCAAATAAAGTAACACGCCTGAACAAACAGACAAATCAAGCATAAATGGCATCTCTTGATCATCATTTGATCATCAAGTTAAAACCCTGTCAGCTGCATTTCAAATCACATCAATGGATCAAACTTGTGATGCTGTATGGATTGTATCGCGCAAAGGACCAGTCTATTACTTCAATCACAGCCACAGTATCAAGTATACATGAATGCACAACACACACAGACCTCCCCCCCTTTGAGTTTAATCCAATAACACTCATGGAACCATAACTTCATTGTGCATTTTGGATGATCTGTCATTAGTTTCTATTTCACCTGCCTGAGGAAGTACAGCCGAAAATGAGCTGTCCTGGCTAAACCAGCACGTTTATTAATGTGCGTTGTCCCCGCAGAAATACATTTAATAAACTTAAAATGAATGGCCTTTACAGGGATTGACCACACACATACACACACATATAAAGACATACCCAAAAATAAATAAGCACAGTTAAGCTGTTTAATATGATTGCTAGAGGGCACAGTCACAATTTGTGTGTGCCGTGTTTCAGTGAATACTACTTCTACTACTACTACTACTAATAATAATAATAATAGTAATAATAACAAACTTCATTTGTACAGCACTTTTCAAAACATAGCTACAAAGTGCTTTACATTACAAGTTAAAATAGTACACACACCCCATCAAATTATAATAAAAAAGTACAAAAACAACACAAGACAAAAAACATAAAAACAGAATATAAACTAAAAGTTCAAGTTCAAGTTCAAGATCAAGATTATTACAAGCCTCAAATCACTGTTTACAGTCTCAAAGGGCTTTACAGGCCCACAAGTTTACAAGAATCTACTTCTCTTTGTGGGACAGCAATTGTAATCACAGACTTACTTTCAGTGGGAAATGGCCTTGAGGAAGAGACAATTGTAGATACAATTGTTTGTGTGTGTGTGTGTGTGTGTGTGTGTGTGTGCAGTTATATAACCAGCAGTTAGCAGCACCTCCTGCCTCAAAGAGGATCAAGCACCATTTCAGCCACAATTATGATCCTAGGAGATAGGTGGCATGGTGGGCAAAATAATGTGAGAGAGAGAGAGAAAGAGAGTGTGTGTGTGTGTGTTTGTGTGTATGTGGTGTGTCCATGTCTGCGAGTGAGCCAACGAAGATCACAGAGAACTCTACAAGGTGAGTGTACTCAAGGGAGCTCCCGTCCAGTGAATTAAGGACAAAGGGAAAATGGTGCCAAACAAACACACAGTCCAAGCCTGTTCGTTCAGCCCCTCTGACCACTCACAAGTGAACATGTGCTACACACACACACACAGTGTGTTAGATCTGCAATGCCTGGGTGTGTGTGATGGTGTACACAAACATTACAAACTATCTGGACCTGATAATTGAATCCATATAAAGCAGACCTGTCGAAGTGTTTTCTGTTGACGGCTGCACTGATGACAAGGTGGTGAATACCGTTAAAACTGAAAAAATGAGGTTTGTGCACACCTGGGGGGCAGGCGACAGGTGCACAGAAGAAACAGTGATCCCAAAAGAGGAAGAAAGCTTTCGCACACTGTCTTCTACAATCACACTAAGACATTATTAGAAACAACAGTTTTCATCAGGTTATTTAGCAGGAAAGACCTTTTGTAAAGAATGTAGGACAAGGTAAATTCAGTTAGTGTTTTACTGAAAGCTGAGATATGTCAGGGCTCAAATTCAAGTAGTCATGCATTTGTGTGCGTGCGGTTGTGGGTTTGCATGTATGATTGGACGTCCCTCACCTGCAGCACGGGTCTCTGGACACCCAGAATCTTCATGGTATCAGCGCTGGCAAGGATCTTCAGCGGGTCAGATGCCTTGCTCACCCCTTCGATCTCCTTGTTGATCTCTGTTCGCACCTAATGGATCAAAGATAAAGGTTTACATTAAATGGGTGATACTGAATGGGTAAGAGAGGAGTACACACACACACACACACACACACACTACTGTATTGCTTAAGGGACTGTTTGTGTTTGACTCTTAAGGTTTGATTTGTCCCTTCACTATCACCAGAATTTCATTTTGGCAAACCTGGTGAATCTACAGCATCTCAACCACTTTGTGATTTAAGTTTATCAGACGGTGCAGAGGTGTTATGCAGAAATTGTTTAGCGTATTATTTTAAAAAAATAAGTATCCAATGTACCGGGGTGACCTCATATGGAGAAACCAAGTTTGGAGATGAGGGTAAAGAAGGTAGACAAGAGCAGACATAGTCCTGAGGTTATAATATATCTGTTTACCATGGTCTGGACTACAGGTTTTGAAATATCATGAGGTGGTACAACTTTCAGGGTGGTTGACATTTAGGACTACGCATGAGCCAAGTGAGTCGGTTGAGTTTTTATATCCAGTGTAGTATGAAAGGTTCCAGTTATAGGATAAAAACAACTCCCAGGAACAGACTGTACCTCCCAAGAACAGACTGCAACAAAGACTCCTGTCAAAAGGCACCGTGCTTTTTTTTATTTCCACAAAAGAGTACAACAGTACAAATAATGGTCACAGTCTGTTCTTGGGAATTGCTGGTGACCCACAGCTGGGATTTTTTAATATGAAGATATTATCTTTTTGGACAAGCGCCCATTTTCCATCACAGCTTTGTCTGAAATGCTGGCATACCACTCTGTCAGACAGTATGAGCAATCACCATCATCCTGACATCTTACTCACCTGGTTGAGGAAGAGGTCGTTGATGTAATAGGTGAGGAAGGTTCTGAGCTGGCACTGCTTGGCCTGGCCCGGCCCCATGTTCATCTCTATCTCCTGAATGAACCTGCAGGCAATCAAACACGAGGAAACATTACAATTGGCTACGACGGACCGACCCCTCCGGGAAATGGAAGCTAATTCACAACCGTCATTGTTGCAATATCACAGGACAAATGGAAAATGGGTTTGTGACCAGAAAGAAAAAAAAAACTGGCGTCACTGGTTCCAGCACCTGGACTGATTGGGAAGTTTTGGCTGAGAAATGTTGGAGAAATGTGCTCTCTCGCTCTCAAGTTGCTCTTGAGCAAGGCAGTGAACCCTCAAATGCTGCAGTGGAGCAGCTCAGTGGCCAGCAGTGGACAACTGTACTTTTACTGAGCAAATCTCAGGTATCAGTATGTGAAGCAGTATTAATGAGAAGTGTGTTGCTGAAGGAGACCATGTGTACTCAGCAAACCTTCCATAGACATAAAGGCAAAGCAAAATACATTCAAATGCAATTATATCATGGCTCACTGTTAGTTGTATATGTGCAACATATCAAAATAGCCATTGCAGCATAAGCACAAAAATAAGAGCAAATCTAAACTACAAGAATGCAGACACACACATTGACTTGACACGCTGTTATGAATTAAATAAAAACATGCCTTGGTATGCAGAATGCTCAGAATCCTCACCGAAAATGGACGTTTCATTGGTCAGATAGGGTCAGACAGTAATGTATGGGTTGGTAGAGGCGTGCACACACACCTCGTTTGTCAGCGAATCACTGGTCAATAGCCTTGTCTCACACGCTAACACACACCACAGGGCAAACCATGCAAGAGCAAGTGTGTTCTCAAGCGCTCAGCACCCATAAATGCACAAATAAATCAAACTCTTCACAAAAGAATGCTCTGACCTATAACGAGACCTGAACTTATGGAGAAGAGAGCGTGAGAGAGAGAGAGAGC
The DNA here is from genome assembly GCA_900302615.1 of Holocentrus rufus. NCBI lineage: Eukaryota > Metazoa > Chordata > Actinopteri > Holocentriformes > Holocentridae > Holocentrus > Holocentrus rufus. The sequence continues at coordinate 16,831 of OMLF01017186.1, read as the reverse complement.
GACAGACAGGCAGAAAGAGAAAGAGAGAGAGAGAGAGAGAGAGAGAGAGGGAGAGGGAGATAAAAAGTGAGATGGAGTAGATATCAGAAAAGACGAAAATCTAAAGTAGGATCTATGGACGGATGGAAGAGTAGATGGGAAGCAGAAAAACAAGAGAGGTGGAAGATAGAAAGGGGGGTGGGGGTGGGGTGGAGATAAGACAGGAGTAAAGATAAAAAGATGATTCCAGATGGTGATTTGGATGGACAAGGCCGTCTGTAAAGAAGAGGATGAGGGAAGAGATGATTCCTTTGCTTGGAGATAGTGTCTGTGCTGTACTGGGGTGCAGAAGGAGGCAAAACCAGGAGGCTGCAGGGCTGCAGACAACCAGGGACATGAAGCCAGGCAGGGGCTATAGATCAGTGGAGGTGGATGATGGATTACCTAAGGTTTACCATGCATGTGCACATACACACAAACACACACATACACACATGCACACACAAAAACACACATGCACACATTCACACAAACACACAAGGCGTACTATCATACTACTCAGCATCTGTACCCAATTAGTCAGCAAAGAGCTGAGGCAAGTGTATCTGTGTGTGTATGTGTGTGAGTGTGTGTTCTGCACGTAGTGTAAGTATACACTTGTGTGTCAGAGAGAGCAAGAAAGAGAGTGAGCGAAGAGCCTAGACCTAAGCTAAATCCTTCATTGATTCCCACTGAAACTCTACCGCAACAGAAAGTTAAGCAGGAGAAACTCTTCTGTGGCCTCATTAAAAAAGTCAAGTTTGCAAAACAATGGGAGCCTGGCATTCAGCATCTCTGTATAAATATGTAGAGAACATTGCTTAAACGCTACTCCTTTACACAAAATACAATTTCTGCTGACAACTTCATTTCCAAAAATTGATCTCAGGACAAAAGTTGCCAGTTTAAACGTGCGGCGCGTTGTTCAGAGATTCATCACGCGCTGTCATTATTGTCACTGTTTCAATACGAGCGTCAGGGTGATGGATCTTCAAGTTAGTGTGTGCGCACAGATGGATTTTTGTAGGCAGGGGTGATAACGTTTGAGTAATGTAACAGGGACGAGGCAGTAAAACGGTTTTGTCTATCCAGACGGCCATCTGGAGCCGAGCCCCAGGCCCCTTCATGAGGTCGGTGAATGTGGCAGTGACGTTAAGCAGAGGTAACTGGGCTAAACGAACTGCTGGGACTTACAATGCCTATAGAGCTTCAAGGCCACATGAAGTTTACGTTCTGAGAGCATTACTTCAATGAGAAAGCCAAGATGCATATGAGATTTGAATAAAATATACATTTTCTGTGAGAGGGTTCAAGGAAATGATTTGGAGTGTACGGCAGTCACACTGGTTGAAATGCAAACTTGCAGATAAAAACTTCCAGCAAAAATTTCTAAATGGATCATGAAAGAAAATTTCTCTGAGCTCATTATCATTAGAGCCATACCCTCCCATCTCTCGCTTTCCTGACAGTTGGTGTGATGTACCATGTTATAACAGCTACTGGTGATGATGATGATGGTGGTGTTGATGATAATGATTACCAAACAACCAAACACAGACACACACACACACTCAGAATGCACCCGCTTGTCTCCACTCCAAATTAATCAGAAACCACCAAAACTGTGAACTATCTTTGCAGGTTGTTGCCTGCACAAGGCCGTTTGCAGAAACTCTTGCCCCAAGCCACTGTAGGAAAATCTAAACCACCTTCACAAAAACATGATGAGTATGTCTGAACTCTCACTGGAGAATGACGGTGAGTGTAATTTGATCTGTCAGGGCTACAATTGAGCTTGACTTTACATTGGTCTAAATTGACATTTTTACCCACTGTCATGAGCTACTGCACAATGAATCAAAAACTGACATGGTTTGATAGATTCTTGACCTGGCAGGTTAGATTTGCCTCCGTATTAACAGTGAAAGTTTAGGGAAGTTTTTTTTCTTTTGGACAGGTCTGACAACGACTTACTTTTTCTGCATCAAATATTCAAAAGACCATGTCTAGGCTCATATTGTAATAAATTCAGTCAAGCCCTCCCACGGTTATTGAAACAGCTTGTACAACTGCATAGGTGTTGCCACACCCTTAAAAGGCCTACAGCGTCGGCAACACTCACCCACTGTGTCTGTCCTTGTACATTCATTTAAATTCAATGCAAAAATAAACAGCAAAACAATGCAAACTGCATGCCTCATCAGGATTCGCAGAGAATAAAAGTAGCTAACTTGAATGTCTTCTGCACTCTGTTTAATAAACAACACACCGGTAACTCAGCCGCAGCGCTGATGCTGCTGTGGGGAAGCGAGCAGGATGTAATGCGGAAAAACGCTGATGTGTAAAAAGTATCAGAGGTTGATATAATCTGTAAACAAGTGAGGGTTAAAATTGGTGAATTAGCCTGATACATCAACTGTTCTGATTTGACTGACTGTTTTAACTGCAGTTTTACATTATTTGCGGGAGCTCGACTCAGCTGTTAAAAATGACATGAAACTGTGGCGTGGCCAGTTAAACTGTGGCGGCCCGCCAAAGTTTAACACATAACTGGGAAACCCTGGACCCATCACAGAGAACACAAAATTTCTTTGTACGCCGATGATGTGCTGCTTTTTTATATCTAATCCTTATGATTAAATTTCAGCTGTGTTAGAGGTCATTGTTGAGTTCAGTGCTTTCTCACGCCAGAAAATTAATATTCATAAGTCAGTGGCTCGACCATTAGGTAGCTGCAGGTCCAATGTGAGTAAATTTCCATCTGTCACCGATGGGTTCAAATACTTGGTAAATGGGTTCCACACCATGTTGATGAATTAGTTAAAAGGGCCCTCTTTCCATTAGTACAAAAGATTAAGGAGGACTTGATCACGTGATCGTCATTGTTATTATCTTCTCTAGGGTGCATTGCAGCAGTCCAAATGAATGTGCTGGCCAGAGCCTTATATCCAATGTAGATCATACCAAATTTAATTTCTAATTGCAATGACCAATAAAATATGGAGGGCTGTCAGCTCCAAATTTCCACTTGTACCACTGGGAGATTCAATTTAAATCCATAGCAGAGTGGATTAAAAAAGACCCTGAGTAGACATGGTTCAATGTAGAGTCTGTAGGGTGTAGCTCTACGTCATCATCAGATCTTCCTTTTTGGGGGAAAATGGGGGATAGAACAACAATGAAAGAAAAGTTTGTTGTTACTAATATAAGGAAATCATGGAATAATATAAAGTTGCTGTTGTTTGTTTTGTTTTTGTTTGTCATGGTATGTAGTGTTGCTTGTTTGTGAAGTATTTTTGTGAGGTGTATACTGTTGTATGTTGATTTACAAAAATTGAATATCTGAAAAACATACTCACTGATATTTTTCAATCATTTAAAGAACTTATTCAATCCTTTCAGAGCCACAGAATTCAGAAATAATGTCCGCTTTGGCTTACGTAGCTGTTATAGCTGGACCCAATGTGGCATTAACAACATCAATTTCGTTGCCAGGTGACAAACACAAAACACCAGCCAACCATATGGCACAGGACACAGCTGAGGTGTGAGCCAAGTCACTAAGGAGACGCCACACAGATGCCATGGAAATGCCGTGGAGACGAAGCAACTACACAGTATGGACTCACCCCTGTCTGTGAAATCTTAATTAATAACCTTAAATAATCTGCTTATCTACCCTCTCACACACACACACAGGCAAACAGCCAGACACCATTTCCGATTGGTCTAAAAATACTGTAGCGTGCACACACACACACACACACACACACACACACACAGATATTGGCACGAAGCAGAGGTGAGAACAGCAGCAGACACTACTCTTGACAAGGGCATTGGGCCAGATCATTCAGAGATACTACATGTATGTGAAACTGTGGTGCATATGCTAAATATAATAATTTGAAAAATGTGCTATAGTTAATGTCATGAAAATAGAAAAACAATATCTTTGCTTCTACAATTCTCCTCAAGCAGGTCAGAGATCAGCATCACTTACACAACAGGAGGTGCTGGGGATTCAGGTATTTGTAAAAGGACACATCCTTGCCAGTGTGGACCGGGGAACCAGACCATCAAGGTGAAGGACAGTCTCCATAACAACTAGTCCACCCTGCCACCCACATAGAATAAGACGTGGGCAATGCATGTATGTGTATGTATTACTTACTAACTTATTTATAACTTTAAGAAAGAATTGTTTATGTAAACAAACATCAGGTGGTAGGGATTGTGGTAGGTAGGGATGTAAACTGACAGAGTAAATCAGAATTTTATCCATCTTTTGTTTCATGAAATAGTTAATCTTCTCCAAAATTCAGCATATATTGATTACAAAAAGTTGTACAGAATTATTCTATTTTCAAGAAAATTAAATATTATCCTGACAAAAATGAAAGATATTTCTTCTATTGTTTTAGTCCATCTGCTACACTGCACAGATGCCATTTTCCAAAGCATTTTAATACATATTTGAATATACTTTTTTGTTTGTTTTTTCTTTAATTACTTTTTTGGATTTAATTCTTTACTGCCCTGGCTAACAACAATTTATTGTATAAAAATCTTTTGTTCAGAGACTATTTTCTGGTGTTGACATTCTGTTGTGTGTTTCCAAGTGCAACAGAGAAAAGTGGCACAGATGTGACACTGATAAATCGGAAAAATGAATTTCCTACTTGGCAGTTGGCAATACTATCTTATGGTTTTAAAGCAAAAAGCGCCATATCCACATTATCCTTTTCACAATATTAAAATGTTTGCTTATCCTCTCCCTTCTGGGTTTGAGTTTCCAACCAAATAGTCCATCAGTGCAATGCTACTTGGCAGGAGATTCTGAAGTCCCAAAAGCTGGAGCTTCATACCAGCATGTGAATCCACTAGAAAATGTGTAGACTTTTCAATTAAATTTGGGCTTTAAACTGAATTACCACACAACAAAAAAGTAACTTTGATCAAATAAATACATAAACAAGAGACAGGGTGTTCACTGTGATGGATCACATACCATACTGAAATTAATAAAAAGACTGTCTGCATTCGAACATCTAAAACAATATATGTGCTGGAAAATAGTCAGCAGAAATTAAATGTGTATGTAAACTACAATAAATGGGCTACATGCAAAAACAGCAATATGGTCCTTTTAGAATAATGTGAATTCTGAGAGCCATCTCCAAAGCCTGAGTTGCATTCCCCCTCTTGCTAAGTTGAGTTTTTTCAAATCTCAACCATCCCAGAAGACTAATTTTTTCCTTACCAGAGGCGCAACAACTACATTAACCAGGCAGACAGGACACACAGCCTAAACCAATTTGTCCATCTAGACTAAGACTTGCCCCAGCTTTCAGCAGTTGCCACACATAATACTTTCACTAGTCCATACACTCATTATTAGGCCCACAGGCCCCAAGCAACTCATCCTTCACATTCAAACACACACACACACACACTAACAGTCAAATTTGGAAGTGTGCAACAGCATCCTCGCTCCCCTCAGGGCATGTTGTCTTCTCTGGATTCACCACGGCTCCACCAGTCGCATCCCAGTTTCTTAGCGGCGACTGCTGGTGATTGCACTTGACAGCATCTAATTATCTGTCATTAGGAAACAGATGTCAGAGCCTAGGGTCTGGAGCTGGATAACTGTAGATGCCATGCCCTATGTGTATGTTGTTAGAAGACTAACATTGCTGAATAGCATAATGCACTTACACACCAGCAGGGATTTGGCTGATTAGTGGACCCTCAGCATCCTAATGGCTCTAAGATTATTTACAGATGTCATGGTTTGATTTTTCTATAGTTGATACTGGAACAAATTGAAATGGACATGAACAGAGATATGGCAGCGTCTCTGAATTGGTTTCCCATTGGAAACTAAACCCAAGGTAATAAACGTTTCTTTAAAATGGAAAGGGTTGGGATCCCATCATCAATCTCTATCTGCAGCACCGCCGCTTTCAATGGCTTAATGATACCGAAAGAGAAATGGGATAAAGACCAAGATGTGAAGAAAGACAGTAGAATAAGGGAGTTCGGCACGATAGATTAGAGACTCAGCATTTTTTAAATCTCTCAGAATTCCCCTCAGGCACCAACCTATCAGCCATGGTGAATTCTGATTTCACCGCCCAGAGAGAGAGGCTGGTCCTGCAAAGACCTGTCACACACCAAGGACAGGACACACACACACACACACAGAGAGAGAGAGAGAGAGAGAGTGTAGGTGTGAGTGAGGAGGGGTGGGGAACAAACTGAATCATTCTTTTCCTGTCTGTTTCACTGTAATGAACACATACAAACTTACACACAAACACACAGAGAGATACCTCACAAACACACACACACGCCCAAACATCTATATTCACCACATCCAGAGAGCACTTGAAAGCTCTCGTCTATCCGGGGTTATTTTTACAGCATCGTCACCATCAGCGCCACCCAGTCACCTCAGGAAGATTTCAAAGTCATAAAAGGAGTTTAATGGATGGGGAAACTTTATGGGTTTTACGGCACATCCAACATTAGCTTTCATTCCAACGAATGAGACAATGAATTCCAGCATGGCAGCTTTTAATTGTTATCCAACTGCGTATTCAATATTGACTCTCTGGGAATATTAACCACTCCAATACACACTACTAAGTAATTTCCATCGCAGTATAAAATTAACTTAGTCAGAGACCAGCATAAAAAGACCTATTAACTTGTATGATTTCCAAGCTCATAGCTATAGCACTGCATTATAGTACAAGACAATTGACAGGGCGGATGTGGACGAAGCATATGCAAACCAATTTGACTGACTGCTGGCTTGATCCAGAGTATCCATTTGCCCATAAACCTACAATTATTGGTTCATACTTCTCACTGAATATCATTCCAGCAATTACCGCCACGACCACTGGATGGCACTATGACAGCTTCCTCTGCCAGTGCAAGCTGCATGGCCAGTTGACTGAAGATCCTTTTATCACAGATGGTTTTGAGGAAGAATTAAGATTCCATTTGGTGGGTTACCATCTGAAACCTGTAAATGATTTGCTGTTGTGCGCGCATGCATTTTGTGTGTGAGAGACGGAGAGATAGACAAAGAGAGCGAGAGACGAGGAGATGAGTAAATAAGAGAGATTGGTGGTGTGAGGATACTGGTGGAGTGATTACGTGTGTGTGCGTGTGTGTGTGTGTGTGTGCATGCGCTCATCAGTGCGGAGTGGCAGCAGCAGAAACAACAAGGCCTGGTGAAATGCATATGGTCTTCCCACACACCACCCACGCCTCTGCCAGACTCCCTGTTGTTTATGCCCTGCTCTTGCCCCCAATGCTGCATCACATCCGTTGAAGGCTCTCTGTGTGTTAGTGCATGCATAAAAGAGTGTGTGTGTGTGTGTGTTTGAGTAAGACAAAAACAGGCAGAAAAGATGGAGGTGGGGAGGTGTGAAGATGCATTATAGCAATTATGCGTTACGGGAGAGACAGTGGAGTGTGGATGTATTGTGTGTGTATGCATGTATATGTCTATGTGCGTGTGTGTGTGCATGCGTGTGTGTGTGTGTGTGTGTGCGCCTTCACATCCTGCAGCAGGTATAAATGGGCTTCATAATCAGGATCTTTCCCTGGGAGAGGCAGGGTAATAAGAGATATAAAACAGAGGTCCAATCTGCTGTAACCTTACCTACAGAGACTGCTCTGTATATAGACCACAGTGAATTACAGAGGATAAGGACTCTTAACTTATAGATGTTATTTGCTCCCTCTGCGTCACTATTTTCTGCATGGCACTAACGCATGCAAAGAAGAAAGATCAACTGCTCAGATTCCAAGACAAAAAAGAAAGAAAAAAAACAAATTTTTAGACATCCAGTATAGTGAGATTTAGTGTGAAGGAAGTTTTCTTGTTGGATGTGACTTGAAACAGAACAGACAGTTGTTTATACTGTAGTCAGGCACAGTATAACAGTTTGTTCTGTGATCTTAACAATGATTTCTATAACATCCTCCCACTATGCAATAATATAATAGCCGGATTCTCAATTTGCTGGAGGAGCCCCTTGATCCCCCTCAGCCACCCATGGGCCTCCTCAGACTCCACTTAAGGACCCACAGCATTAATGAACCAGATTAAAAACTCTATCTATTTGATGTATATTGTTATATTTGCCCGTCTCCGCTCTCAAAAGACTTTAATATGGAAAGAAATACACGTAGAGAGACTGGCAGCATAGCTACCCAGTCACCTGTGCGCCTCAAAAACCCTGCAACTATATATTAGCACTGGTATTAGCATTTAGTGAGCATGTAAATCTATCATGAATAATGTATACAATGAGCATTACCCAATCTGCAAAAGGCATATGGAAATGCACACGTGTAAATCTGGGGCAGATGTAGGAAAATGTGCGTGACGTTCATTAGTGTTTATCTGCTTGTGACACAATGGCAGGTAGGTGCATATTTGTGTATTTGCACCAGATGTTCATTCAGTGTGTGTATGCATGCTTTTATGTGTTTGAACGTGTGTGTGTCCGTGTGAATCACTGCTTGCATGCATATTTGTGTGTATGTGTGTGCACCTATTTGTGTGAGTGTGTGTACTTTTGTGTGTGTGTGTATGTGTGAGATGGCCTGTCGCGGTGTGGTGCAGACCAATTAAAACGGGGGAGATTGATGACCGGGGGCTGTGAGTAGCAGCAGCAGCAGTAGCGGTAGCAGACAGCTGCTTCCTGCAGACAACAGGAAATGAGATGGCCTCGTTTAGCTGACGCCACCACACCAACACCGCAGAGCCACAAAGACAAATCACCACCCTACTGCTGCTACTGGCCTACTACTCCATCTTCCTACACCCTGCTCTCCGCCCTCCATCTCTTTATCTCTCTGTAATTCCACCCTATATTGTCTATTCTTATTGGTCTTTTCTCAAACAGCAAGGTAGTCAAGGTGTATCCAGGTGATATAGCCCAGATACTAAGTATAGATATGCAGAGAGAGGCGCGTCTAGGCCACTGCTGTACGTAATTAATAGATACTACCGCTGTTGTTTGATCCTAAATTGGAGCAGGGCAACACTGAAGGCAATATTCATCATTATTTGATGTTCTTGTCGCTATTCTACTGTAGCTTGTTCCGACTACAGTAGTGGCATTTTGGGTATCCAAGTCAAGAGCCTTCAGTCAGCTCCACCAATCAGAAGAGATGTAACATTAGCATCAAGCCCGTAATGAGCTCTACCAATCAGAGATGATGTATTAATATGAGAGTCGAATCCGGTTTAGCTAGCTTGGTGCAAGGTAACAGCCAACCATGGTCTACAGCCTGATTTTGAACCATCACAAGGGCAGTTGTGTGTGTGTGTGTGTGTGTGTGTGTCCATTACTGAAACATTCCCCTGCTATAGTGATACCTGGCATCAAAGACACACCCTTTTCCTGGGCAACGCAAGGAAAACACAGTAGTAGGACAGGAAGCCCCATTCACTCCACAGATTTTTAGATTTTCAATGAGTCAAATTTGAACCGAATCGTTCTATTTTTTTAATGGTCTATCATCACATGAGTCATCGTGAATTTCACATAACGGACAGTCTCTGCTGTCAACAATGTGGGAAATGCTGAGATTTATTCATTCATTTATTTATTTATTGGTCATACTAAAAGGAATACAGACAGATTTGTCACATCACCAGTGAGTCCGTTACGGCTATTCAGGACTAATTATTACAACACAAAGCAGCACCGTGATAATACATCAAAGGGTGCAGAAAATTACGCGCTGCATAATATTAAGGACTAGTTTGTCTTCGTGTCTTCATACAATATGCTTTGAAATTTGGATTTTGGGGGGCATTTGCTTTTTCTTATTAACCCTGCAAACACAACCTGCTATCCCAGCCACTTAAAATAATTTAAAATCAAAAGCATCCAAAGTATCATAAAAGTATGGCTTGGC
>OMLF01017184.1:0-10990 GCA_900302615.1 Holocentrus rufus | reverse complement strand
GTTGAGTTTTGGCTATGCAAACATTCGTCAGAGGCAGAGGCAATCCTACTGGTTGAATTGCACTTCATTGGGCGGAGCACTTTGAGACAAGAAAGGTAAAAGGCTGTACCTCGGTCACTGGGGCTGTATTTTTTATCTTTTGTTAAAACCTTATCGTCCCAGTGACAAAAGGAACTAAAGAACCACAGTTTTCCACAAGTTAGCTGTCAGGAAAACTTGAATGGCAAAGAACATACTCATGATCAATGGCAATGACTACATTTGTATGTATGACCATAACATTCATGATGTTGGATAAACGAGAATGCTACCTATCTTACCTAAAAAGCTAAAGGCTAGAATGACTTGTACGAATTTAGAAGGTGATCTTGGCTAACTAGCTAGCCCGCAAATTTAATATATCTAGATTACATTTTAGTTGCAAGGACACTAGTCTTTATACTAGCTACATCCTCTCATGCCTCTGGGTTTCAATCTAACAATACTTGCAAGAACTGTGGCTCTTTGACTCCTCTCACTGAGGTCATACTTAACCAATGAGATTATTTCTGCCTCCAGATTAGCTCTGCCTCCAAGAAACATTTGTATGACTAAAACGTCAGTCTGCGTCTGTGCTGAGCTAGCTAGCGTCTCCGATCTGGGTCACACCTCGTCAAGGCGGGTGAGGGAGGGGCTGACCTCCCAGATGGCAGAGACGGCATGGACCTCATGAGCGAAGAGTCGTGAGGGCGTTCAGTAGAGCGCGAGCGGGACGTGGGGCGCTCTATAGTGGGCCGCTGGTCTGCAGAGCGGGACCTGCTGTGATACTCGTGTCTATCCATGGCTCCGTGGTTCCTATGGAGGTTAGTGAGAGATAGGCAGGCACTCAATGGGACCCCATACCAGCTCCTCCAAGGTGCATGAGTCAAAGTGAACCAATACAATGAAATAATTCAGCTAGTCTCGGAGAACAATAGCCAGAACCTTGAAGATGAAACACATGTTTTGGTTCCCTTTGTGAGGGTTACAGTGTTGTATGCATAGTTGACACTAAATTGATTCCATGACATACGGAATAATATGGTCTATGGGATATAATCATTGTTGACTATATGAAATATTGTATATTTGCTTTTTAACATTAAAGTTTTATCTATTATTATCCAAGAGTAGCTGAATTATTTCATTTTGAGGGTGAACAGGGGGCTAGGTACAGTAGGGTCCTGCATGGTAGTGTATATGGACCCTGTAGTGAATTACAGTAGCCACTACCAGGACAAAGAATTGGAGTCCTCAGGGTGTCGTGGACAGGCAGGGATCATGTGTTGTGTCTCTGTGGATAATGGGTGAGTGTTCATTTCAATGTGGTCAGGTTGAGGTAGACTGTGAAAAGTGATCTAAAAGTATTTTTACAGTACAATGGGCTTATTACCAAGGGATTTCATGAAAATGCATGGCCATTGTAAAGGAGCGATTCAGCAGATTTAAAAGAAGTGACAATATTTTTGGCACAGTGAGGATGTAGAGGACGTTCTGGAGAGCTGGTGGACAAAGCAGGTCAGCTTTCTCGAGTAGGACAAGTCAACGATATTGTACAGAGGTATTGTATGAAATAATCTTGCAGAAACAAAGTCACTTTAAACAATTGCACATATAAAAATAAAGTGAAATAATCAAATTAGTTGATATTAAATATGCATTTCAAATATCTATTATAAGACAATCTGTGAAAAGCAGGGGCAGGGATTTAGCAGTGGGCAACATGCATAACATTAAATAAACAGTGTAAATTAACCATCAGTTTGAAGTTATAAATATTACAAAATCCCTACAAATTGCTATCAGTTTCTGTTTCATGAAAGAAATACTATTTCATCAACCCGTACTATTATTATATCTTATTACATTCCAAAAGACAAAACCCAAGTTGGCATCACAGAATAATTGGTGCACGTTGGTGTGCTGTATAACGAGGTGAAAACTGCTTCTATTGTGGCTAGCAGACACCAAAAGACTTCTTTCAATGAACTGAGCAAGCAGTTTATTGACAACTTTACAGGATATGGAGGGAGAACTTCTGGAGGCGTGATGGTCACCTCAAGTCTTGTAAATTTGACTGGAATAAATTGATCAAAATCTTGTAGTGTCTGTAAGCCTTTTGCAACGTGAAAACTTGTCCAGTAGAGATGTTCCTTTTGTGACATTTTTTTAACGATCATTCGCAGTGATGAGGATCATCATAATCATTAGTGGGCACCCATCATGAGGTCGTTACGGCCACGGATTTATGGGTAATATGACGGCAATGTCTGTTATGAATCAAACAACTCATTAGGTGTGGTTTGATGGATAGAGGATACAGCCCTACTGTATACATGTATTTGCTGCTCATTGGAAAAGCACTGTTCACCGTATCCTCATGGGATCTAAGTGAGTCCAAAATATTAGTTTTCTGTGCTTGGAATAGCTGTTGTTTTGTTTCCTATACGCTGCAGGTTACATGCCACACAATGTAAACTCTAGGGAGACGCACTTAAACAACAGAACCATGAAAAATATTTTGTCAGTTCTGGGGGAAATCACCTAAACTAAGAGACTTGCCGAGGGGCCCAAACTCCCCCTAATTCTATCCTTTGCTCTGTGTTCAGCAGCTCCGTCTCCTTTTCCTCTATTCACATGCATTTTTTCTCTTTCCTCTGCCCTCATTTCTCTTCCATTCTTTCTATTGCTTCTACTCATCTGGATGCAGATGGAAACAAACAGTCACCGTTTGAACAGAGGAGGGAAATCTATTCTATTCCTCTGTGGCTTACATGGAGACACCAGCCGCTTTCTTTTCTCTGCCAGTTTAGACAAAAAGAGAGTGAGATGAGAGAGAGAGAGAGAGAGAGAGAGAGAGAGAGAGAGAGAGAGACGGCGAGCTGTTGTTAATGGCTATCTAGGCTAGGCTGAAGCTGAAGTCGAGCCAGGCTGGGCCTTAGGGAAACTTTGTGACACTTTAATAAAGTCAGTCAGGCTCTCGGGCTTAGTTCTGAGGACTCATCACTTTTTTACTCCTGGAGAGGAGAGAAATGGCACAAACGTCGCGTTACTTCTGACTGAAAGCCAGATGGCAACGGGTGGAAGATTGAAGACAGAGAAAAGTGGAGCCATTTGCTGCATTTCTCTGGAGGGCTGCGATGCGAGTTCCCTCCTTTCATTGGCACGCCAGACACTGGCGTGAGTCCTGGGGATGGATGGGAGTCAGCAGGCCTTTCTATGGGTGCTTGGCATGACCTGGCAGCCCAGTCTGACCAGATGCAACAACAAGAAGCCAAAGGGCAACCACAGGATTTACAAAACAATGTGCAGCCCAGATTAAAGCATCAGAGATGCTAATGTATGGGTGGGCAATACGCAGTCACCCATACCATATAAAAAAAAAGGACAACATTAATAATGGCACACACCAGTGATCAACATACCGCAGAGGGTATAATGTACACAGGTACATAAACAAGGACATCAACAGAGAAACAGTACATCTGCAGGCCAGCACTATACTGGACAGCTAGTGTACTTACAGCTGACAGCTCCAAGCCCTGGTGCTCAGCATACAGAGGCAGTTGTGTATCATCTCTGTACTTCTACACAACTTCACCAGAGCTGTGATGACTCCCTTATAGAAACCGATATCAGACAGGATATCATTTTCTGTCATCACGTTTCATGATCACAGATAAATAAAAAAAGACGAACGTGGGACAACTTGAGGAGACCACACGATGGCGGATGCACAGATACAGTGGTAGTGCATGTCAATACCTCTCATAGTCATAGTCGGAGGAGTAGGCGCCCTCAGAATAGGCGCGGGCCATCCTAGTGGAACGCAGTAACCTGACTGCTTCCTCTCGGCAGATGGGGTACACACGGTGGTTGCGGCTGGCGAAAAAATATCACAACTGGTCAGCATTTCAGTATTTCAGCAGAAGGGGAAAACAGGAAAAAAAGAAGAAACCTGCTAAGGAAAAGTTGGAGTAGCCATCTTGGATTCCCATTAGAGTTGGACAGCAGCCTCTGCTTCTATTGCTGCGCTGTAGTTTGATCCAATACACACCTGCTTTACTATACCACAGTGAGTGCACACACATAATCGCAAGTGGCTGAGGAAACCACCTCTGCTGGACAAAACTTCACAAACACAAAAAAACCCATGGGCCACTTATCCATTCACAGTATTATCATAGTATCTCCTTTGGTGATTGAAATCAAAAGACAAATTGCAACATTGCTTTTTTATCCATGACTGCCCAATAGCTGCCCAATAAATCAAACCATACTTAGCTAATTATATGGTCATATCTGGTGAAATGTGTCTGTAGGAGGAATGCTTATGTTTTATGATTCTGAAATGAGGAGAGATAGTGAGCAATGCTGATACTGGATGGATGAAGTAAATGGCCATAGAGTTGTACATTGGTTCAATCTACTACTGCTAACTGGCACACGTTGTGTATATATTTTTCTTCGTGCAGAAAAAATATATATCTTACCACAACACAACACCGATGGCACTGACAATGGACTGATAATGCAAAGTGGCCTCTGTAGTGTCTCCACAATCAATGTCTGTGGTGATAATGAGCTTGCCTACTGTAGTTAGGCTTTGTGGGCTTAAATGAATACTCCAACGTTTTGGGCAATATCCCCTTTTGCCGACTTATTCAGACTGAGACAAGATATCATTTTCACCTGTGTACGTCTGCTGCTTTGGTTCTGATGGTTAGCATTTCGTGTTCGGTTAGCATAATAGCTTGAGCTGGTCTAGCTCTGTCAAAGTGATAAAATAAACCTTACAGCAACTCCAAAGCTGTCTTATTTACACAGTATATCATCTGTATTTGAAATACACGTCTTGGATGTCTTTTTTTTTTTGTTTTTTTTTTTTTAAACAGGAGTAGTTTTAGGAGAAGTTGGATGAAGTTAGATGATAGAAACTATGCCCAATGAACACATAAGTTCAGCGGTTATATTTCCTACCCTCTAACTTCTTCTAAAATGATCCTTGGAGCCTTGGAGGCAGCCTTGGAGTTGATGCAAGGTTTATTTTTTCAGTTTGACAGAGCTAAACTAGCTGACTCCCATAGACTTGAAGTCTTTATGCTAAACAAACACAAAATGCTAACAATCGTAACCAAAGCAGGGGACATACAGAGGTGAAAATGGTATCAAACATATTGTCTCAGTCTGGGTGAGTCAGTAAAAGGGGATATTGCCCAAAACGCTGGAGTATTCCTTTAACTTTAGAGTGAGACAAAATGGTGAAGTCCTTACTTTGCATGCACTATAGTGATAGAAAATGTGCCATAATGCCAGTGCCATAAACACCCAGATTTGAAGCTTTGGTGCCTCCAGCAGCTTCCAGAAGAGGAAAGGGGTTGTGGGGGAAAGGGAAGGTGGAGGGTGGGTAATGCATGGTCAAGGAAGGTCTACCTGGGGTCCTTTTGAGGATCATCAATGGGCTGAGTATGTCTGGTTCGAGGTAGGGTGAGAAAATGGCTGCAACCACATGGAGCGAGGAGAGAAGAGAGAGATGGATCTGAGATGAGGCCGAGAAAGAGGAGAGAACTGAAGGAAATGGAGACAGACAGACAGGCAGGGGGGAGAGGGGGAGAGAGGCCGAGAGATTTCTCAAACAAACAGGAAATGAAGAGACGGAGAAAGCTCGCAGGATAGGTTGATGGAACAGTGTCGAAGGAGAGGAAAAATAGACGAAGGAAGATAAGAGAGGTTGAGAAATAGGATGGTGGAGAGATGTCTTCCTCAGCTCTATCACAAAGACAGATGGATGCGATGCACCTAATAAACTAGCAGCGTTCACACTAAAGAAATAAAGGAAAGAGCAGCGGAGGCAAGCTGCTTGTTGTCAACTCTGCTCATAACAAATCTAAGCTTCTGGTATGATCAAAAGACCTTTATTCCCTTAAAGGTGTTCTGGTGTCAAGATCAGAGATATTACATACAATAAGATTTCTTTTACAGTCACATTTTCAAAAACAAAGGTATTGGTACACAAACACAGAAAAATGCATGGAAAAAAATACAAAAAAAAAATATCAGCTCAACAAAAAATCTATCGAAATACTACACAAGAATTTTCTGGGATAATTCCAAATTCTCCATGACTCATTTCCTGTCATTTTCAGCGGTTTTCAATAAATAACCGGAAGTCGTTAATTAAAGCTGCTGAAATACATTCAAGTGAGCACTGTCCCAGACAATTTAGATAAGTGCATTTCCTGTGTCTGACGCTGATTTAGGCTGCGTCTCAGAAATATCAAATAAAGTTAATTGGACGGGGGAAAGTAGCTGTGGCCTGGCAGTGCCAAGGCTCTGAGTGGACTCTTGCATCTTGGAGCGACACTTACCAAGCCTCGCAGAATGTAAGTGCTGACGGAGGATAACTGACCATTTCCCCTTGACCACCTCTTCCATAAAGGTGGTGATATATACGTGAAAATATATGCAACTTTTCTGCAGCATTGCGGGTGGGGAAATGTCGACTTGACAAGAGATGAGGATTGGCGAACCTTGGCCAAAGGAAAACAGATATATCCTGGTGGCAAACATTTGAATACTTCCCCAAATTGGCTCAAAATGTCGCCTGAGTATTTAAAGCCCTCAGAATCTTAAAACCAACCTGTCAATCAACATGACTCCTAAGCAGTATACACAAATGAGGTCTGGCCCTCCTATAAAGGTTTGTTTAACTCAGATGGCACTTCTCTGTGGAATCAGTGGAGTGATTGAAAAGTGAGCCGAAGTCAACTGTTCAGCCAAATTTCTTGCTGAAGGACGAACTTTTTTGAGTTTTGAGACTTTGCTATATTCATTTGTTTCATGTGTTTGTTAATGATAAATATTCCACTTTCTAAAAAGCAATGGATGGAGAGGCAGATCCAGGCCCAACTGCATGTACTTTTTTCTCTCTCTATTCTCTTACCAATTGCTTGAGTTCCATTTCTCTGAGATTGGAAGCCGTTATTAAAACTAATTTTCATTCCCACATCCTGATTAAGCAGACCTGGCATGTGTTTGGTTTATGTGGTGATTGTAACTAGTTTGAGCTTTGGAGTAAAACTGTTTTCAGTATACAGGAAAAGAAAAGCAGAGGGAAAGAAAGTAGAGATACAAAAGAAACACATTGTTGTCCGGAGTGTCCGGGGTATGGACCATGCTGCTCTTTCAGAAGGAGAATATCAGAGAGCACCACGAGGAGATCGGCTTTCAGAGAATTTAAGGCAAAACGGCAATGTGCAGGTGTGTGTTCAAGCACGCCTGCATGTGTGCGTCTACTGTACACATTCAAGGAGTGTAAGCTGGAGTGTGTGTACCTGTCAGGTGAGTAGCTGTCGTCGGACACACTGCGGTGGTCCACTCTAGAGGCAGAGCTGTACTGAGAGGGCCCGGGGTCATAGGCCGGATCCAGACTTCTGCTGTATGACAGAAGTGGACTGGATCACCCCCCTGTGTACTGTACACACCACACACTGCCCCCTACTGGCCAGGGAATACATGGCCTCACTGTACGTAGGGCATTCATTGTTTACTGTGTCTCAGATCTAGATAAAACTACCTGATGGGGCATTTGACACTCAATCCAGGTAGCATAATGCTCCAGTCACTTTTAAATCCCATTTTCCAGTGATGTAATGTCACCCAGATTAGCATTCCTTTCTTCTAAGCTATTACAGCTCACACTAGCCTTCATTTATCAAAATTTTGAAGATCACCATGCATGGAAATTTGTGTATCCCGCTTCACAAAAGACACACACAATATTAAATACATCATCACCCATGAACATAATCAGGAACACCTAAAAAAACCACACAAAAACTTAAAATAAAAGAGTATACCAAGAAAATAACAGTCAGCCTAGTGCATGGCCCAACATTAGTTACCTTGAGGGTGGGGGAACGCTGGGAGAGCGTGAGCGCGCCCGGTTTATATCGGCCGACCTCGAGCAGTGGTTGGATGACATCACCTGCTCAGGTACGGACAATGTAGAGCTCTGGAGATCTCGACCATTTGGCCGGTAATCTGTGAACAGACGGATAAAGACAGGGAGAGATGGAGGAATGGGAAATAAGAGAGTGCTGGATTATTTAAATGGTTCTTGATCAACATCTGGATCGTTATCGACACCTCCGATATGTCACATGGCAGCAGTGGGCTTCAATTTCAATGTGGATTTATCTTCTTTTTAAGTGTGTGAAATAAAGTTAGTTTGCAGCATTTGATGAAAAATGATGATTGATGCAGAGTTTAGCCACACCTAGTAACAGAGTAGGTGGAACAGACAAAACTTTCTGTGCTAAATGCCATTCTCTCCAGGTGATGGATTTTCTATTTTCATTATGCTGAGTCTCCATATTCAAATAAATGAGGACTTGGTTTCAGTACAGGTGCGACTCATTCACTGTGTTACCATTGTGCATTAAACATGAAAATAGCCTTTAAGAAATCAGAAACATTATAATGAATTTTCTCTGCAAGACTGATTAGTTCATTGAACTTGAAAGAGTTCATTAACCGATAATCAGACATGGCTAGCAGCCACGGTTAAGGTCAATGCTTAGCACTATTAAAGTTGATTGATATTCAATAGAGTGTATAGCATATTAAAATGAGTTAAACATAACTGTGAATCAAAAATAAGAATCAAGGGAAAATGGGAGGTAATGATAAAGAAAAGCTGACCTTCACTTAAGGCAGGTTGACTATATACTATCAATATATTAATAAGATTTTTTTTTCATAAATGGTTTTGAAGCAGTTGTGCGTAGTGCGGTAGTTAAAATAAATCTATCAAAGCATCTCATATCTGGGTCATATTATGTGTATGAATTACAAGCAGATACAATAATGAAATCAAAATCCATTACAGTTTATTTTTTGATGATGATCACACGCTTAAATTCAAGCTATGCTCATTGTGATTCATATTCGTTTCAACAGGGAAAACAGCTGCCATTTGTAAACAGCAGCTCCTGTACGGAGCTAACTATGCAGCACGGCAATCAACTTGCGTGCAGGGCCAGATTAAACCTATTCTTTCTCTTGACATGCTGGCTCACGCATGAGTACAACCGGCCTGTTAAGCACATATAAAGAGGAGAACCTTTACTGACAATTAATAGGACTTAACAGGAGGAGAAGCCTGCATTGCTGGAGAAGTGGGGAACAAGCTTGAAGGACAAAAATGTACTGTACAAATGTTAAAAATATGTGTTTTTAATTCTATAAAAAAGCCCTGTACTGGTCTAAACTATAGTTCCAAAAGCAGGATTATTGTAGTAACATTAGCATAACCTCTGCATTAATTACTTGTATGCATTCGAGGTCTCAATGGCTGCCTGCTGCATGCACGATACAATTAGAAACCTGGCAGTCCGTGTGCCATTAAAAAAATGCGTTGAAATATCCTTTTTCTTCCACCTTTAGAAGCAATGGTGTCAGCAGTTTAATGCAAAGACGGCCGGATTAGCTGAGATCTAGTGCAGCCCGAGTAAAGAGGGGAGAGACGAGCACAGAGGAGGGTGCGAACAGAGCTGAGCGAAGGGGTATTCCCTTTACTGTGAATGAAGTGAAGGGGACTGGTGTGGTGAGGCAGTGAGGGGCTGATGAGAATGTTAAAGAGGCTGGAGGAGGGTTTCCCTCAGCCACAGTATCATCAGCAGGTCCAGGCTTCCCCTGTCTGTCTGTCTGAGAGGCTGTTCGCCACAGCAATCTGCTGTATTCTCTCTCTCTCTGACGCATTCGCTCTCTACGTCTCTCTCTCCTTCCCTCCCTTTTCTATATGGCATGGATCTACTAATAAGGATGCAAACCGTTGCCACATGTTAAAAGAATAGCGCAGGCAGCTGTCTGCAGCTATGTGCCGCAATTTACCAGTACCTTTTCTGCAAATGAGGTCGGCGTGATTTCACTCTTACGGAGCTTGGATTGCGTCTGAAACACAACATCAGGCTCCAGAAAAAAGAGGAGCCACCAGAGTGTGTATTTGATTTATGCTTTTCTACAATAAGTCTGCTTAAAATTGAAGTCAAGGGGAAAAATACTTAATAAATAGGCAAAAATAGCAACATTTATTTGATCTGTGGTCGCCTTACATATTTCAACATTGTTGTTTCAAGGACGATATTTTCCAATAGGAAATTTGAAGTAGCTTCCTGTCTTTTTCTCATTCTGTCTCTCTGTGGATGGTACCGGCTCTGCTTCGCCGTTCCTGATGTGCAGCGTGGGCGTACTGCTAGAGCCGGGGTGTGTACAGCAGCAACAGCAACTAGCAGTGCAGAGGCAGACAAAACCTCACTGTTCCTGCTGCTGCTGCTGCTGCTGACAGGCTGCAGCATTTTACTCTCTAATGCAATGTAGAGCTGTATTTGTAAGCGGTTCACCCCCGGCAAGAATTCGATGGACAGCGACGTGCAGGAGTCTACCCAGAAAAAAATTCAAATTCACAATATGACATCACGGCATGGTGAAAATTCATCTTAAAAGAGGATATTGTTTTGAATTAATATCCAAAAGGTGCTTCAGTGATTTCACAGAATGATGCAGACAGCAAATGATGACGACCCTTTTTCCCTTACTGTGGGTTTTTTTGGGGAGTTTTTTCTTGCCCGATATGAGGGTTAAGTCAGGGGGTGTCGTCCTATTCTGTTTCTTGTAAACTGTGGGCCTGTAAAGCCCTTTGAGACTGTGTACAGTGATTTTGGGCTCTAAATAAATATGAACTTGAACTTGAACTTGACAGATGTCTCAGCTTTCATTTTAGTATTGTATTTACATTGCAACGTTGGTGATCGTTGTCCTTGCAACATCAATTCACCGTTGAAATGCAACTGCTGGGCTTTCACATTTCTCTTGTTGTGCAAATGCATGAATTCACCTGCATTTTCAGGTCTTGTGGTGTCTATATTATGACTAAGTGTTACTGGTGTTAATACAGCCTTGGTAGCTTACC
>OMLF01017182.1:19283-29746 GCA_900302615.1 Holocentrus rufus | reverse complement strand
AAACGGAGCCGGAGCCGGGTCAGGGGCAGGCTACACCAGAGAGAAACTGATAAGAGACCACACTGAGCTCGCAGCTGTTCCTCCAACAGTTACTGTTTCCTCACTCCTCCACTTAGGCATTCCTTCTCGGTGTTTTTCACAGGATGAATGTCTCAACATGTTATCTTTTTTTTTGTTTCTGGTAAAGGTAATGTTGAGACAGAATAAACTGCCCTCATGTCCTACTTTGAGAGAGAACAGTGATGGTACTGTACATTTGGAACAGAAAAACATTTTCCCCTTATCACAGCATGTCAGAGTCCATGTATACATGCTCTCAGCTCTTTGCCTTTTCATTGTCAAACTCTATAAGTTACTTTGGAGTCAAAATATTTACTTTGGATCTGCTGCGACCCACATACTTTTTTTTTCAAGCCCTATTAGTGAGAAGGCAGTTGAAATGCCCCATGTACGCTGTTAACATTTCACCTAATTTCTGTGTATTTCTCAAGCTCTTTGATTTTTCTCGAGTGAAATCGTGGGCAGGCAAGATTAAATAAACCTACTGCCTGAAAATCTTTTAAGGGTTGTTTTTTTTCTCTCTCTCTAGAGCTTCCTGAGAACTGGACCGACACGAGAGAGACCATCTTGGAGGGCATGACCTTTAACCTTCGTCACCTCGGCATGACTCTAGTGGACCAGCCCAAGGGCGAGGACCTATCAGCAGCCGCTGTCAAGAGGATTGTTGCCACGGTGAGCGGGGGATGATAAATATGATGATATCATTCAGGAAGTGCAGTGCCCGGCATGACATCTGTCCTTGGTTGTTCTCTTTGTTACTGCCTCCGTTTAATCTCATACAGCAGTGATAAAGAAGTTCATCACCTCCTGTGACTTCTTGCACAAAACATGTTGCCATCGCCCGGTGAAAACCTTGTATCTCCAAAATGCAAACTTGTCAGGAACAAAGAAAACAGCCTTGTAGTTAGCTTGACAAACATGCATTCATAAGTCTATCCAGTGGGTTTGGAAGGGATTTCTTAAATCTAAGGGTTGCAGAATTCCCCAGCTCTTAAACCATGTGAGTCAGTTAAACATGAAAATCTTCAAAGTGGTAAAGGGGACAAAGCAGTTTATTTTTATTTTTTTTGCAATTGGAATTAATACTGTTAAATACATTTCTTAAATGTCCACTCCTCTTCGATAGAAAAAAGTACCAAAAATGTATAAAAAAAGCAGGAGGGGTGAATAATTCTTAGAGCCACTGTACAGTATGTCCCTTACCTGTTTCCGTAGTCCGTCACAGTAATCTGACATTGAATAAATGTCTTTATCTGCCAGGCTAAAGCGAGTGGGAAGAAGCCTCAGAAGGTCGCCCTCAAGGTCTCCCCACAGGGAATCCTCCTGTACGACAGCGCCACCAACAAACTCCTAGAAAACGTCTCCATATACAGGTGTGTGCAGACAGCAGCACAAAACCTGATGCTGGCCCTCTGAAGCTGTTAACCTGCAAGTTCATGACCCTGTGAGACTGTTGCTGTTTAGTTTGTCAGACGAGGAGCTTGCCCTCTGAACTCTGTTTGACTTCTGTGTATGCTCGGCGCCTGACCTCTGGTCTCTGGCTTGTAGGATATCCTACTGCACAGCGGACAAGCTGCACGACAAGGTGTTCGCCTATATTGCGCAGAACACCCTCAACGGGACCCTGGAGTGCCACGCCTACCTCTGCTCCAAGAGGAAAGTGGTGAGTTGTCCGACTAGACCGATCAGCTTTTCTTCCACTGACTTAAACAAACAATTAAAGTCCCAGCGCACTGAAATTATGTCGGGCAGGAAAAGCTCGCTGTGGATTTCTGACATGGAGTGACATTTTGTATTGTTCATCTAATTTGTTACAGCTGCTTTTGTGCTCTGTGCTCAGCCAAGTTTTTGCAGATTGAGGGGATTTGGCCCTCTTAACATACTTAACATCACCCAACGAGACAAGTTAGCTAACAAAGGCCTTTTTGGCCTCGTCTGCTCGGTCTCCTTAGGCCATAAGAAGCAAGGGCTCTTTTACTTTCTTCAGCATCAAGTTATTGCAGTGACTCAAGTTTTCCTTTTTTACGTTTGGGGAACAAATAGTTAATAGTTTATAATATTGAGTTGCTGGCTAGTTTGGCAAACAAAGTTCTGGGTACTTTTTGACAACTACAGAGAACCTCTTTAAGTAGGTCCATGTATATTGATGAGCAATTAGAGAATTGATAAAACATGAGTATCTTGGACATCCAATACACAAGAAAGTGGATTAGATGTGTAAAATGGTTCAGTTTGGTATCAGAGGGAGTGTCTCAAAGTGAGTTTTCAAATTTTCATACTGGTCTTGGTTAAGTGAGTTCAGTAGACTTTGTATGACTTGCACCTGTGACACCCAGTCCATCCCAAGGCTGTTCATCCAAACTCTTCTGAGGCAGATGTCGTATTTGGACCAGGCATCTTTCATCGTGTATCTGTGCTCTCCCTCAGTGCCTGTCTGCCGCCACATCGCTCCCTTCTCCTCTTCCTCCATCCTCCAGAGGAAACCTTAGAGGGCTGAGCCCCTCAGGCTTCTGTCAACTTCCTGAGTTTCTGGAAAACACAAGGGCACTTTACATCTCATCTTCCCTCCTTTCACACTCATCCCTTCTCTCTTCTAGGATAACATGCTAACCCCATCCCTCTCCCACCACCTCCACAGTATTTGCTTGTCTCTCATCATGAAAATGAGTGAGGTAGTGCCTGACCTCCTCTTGTCCTTTACGACAGCAGTTCTTCAGTCCAAGGCCTGTTAAGTTTGATACAGACTGCTTTCATATTGATCTATGTTAATGTCACACCATTGGTGTATCTCAAAGCCATAACATTTTATGATCCCTCTGACTAATTTGAATAAATGCTCCATCTGTTTAATGAGCCCCTGCCTAAGACTGTCTATGAACCGTGTTGTGTTCACAGACGTACTGAAGGGTAGACCTACCTTAACTCAGTTTCCCTCCATTTTTTATTTGCAGAGATGTTGTACACAAATGTTTTGTCTGACCTAAATCTGCTGTGGAAAATGATATCAAAGATCATATTTAAGTAGTGTCAAACTGATACCTGCAGCTTGAAAATTAATTTTTGTTTACACTGGTGGTTGTTTGCCTTTCTCATGATGACTACTGACCGAAGGTCATAGTTTACCCTCTTTATCACTGGGTATGACCTTTTGTTGAACTGCTGCAGTTTAGTATTCACATAGTATTTACATAGTGTTATACCAACAGGAGCTACATGCAGTGAACATACAGGCTTCACTTGGGCAGATACATCAGGTGGAGACATGTTAAATGTTGTACTATTAAATTTGCAATTTTAGAAAAATTTAATTTGTTCCTCAAAGCTATCACAACAGCAAAAATCAGGTTTTCTGTGCCTTTACCTGGTGTGCCTTGCACACCAGGTAACATGGAAATTTAAGAAATTTCAATGCTTTGCAAAATGAAATGCCACACATCTCTCTGGGTGTCTCCAAAAAGTAAATATGCAGATGACGCACTGACATTGATGATAGTCATGCCTGTCCCTCTTGGTAGCCAAGTATAGACCGTGGTAAGATGCTAAAGTATGACAAATGTTTGTGTCAGTCGCTTAAGATGAGCACCCTCTTCCTCACTCATACGGTCTTAGAGAGTGCATTTTCTCTCCTGTTCTCCAGGCTCAGGCTGTGACTTTGACTGTAGCCCAAGCCTTTAGAGTGGCTTTCGAGCTCTGGCAAGTGGCCAAAGAAGGTGAGTGCTGCACACTGCACCTTTTACCTCTCACAAACCCGAAGATGGACACACACACACACACACACACACACACACACACACACACAAACACAAGCAAACAGCCTGTGGAGGAGTTCTTTATCAGTGTCAGTATGTGTTTGTGTTTCTCCCATCCAGTTCAATGTTTATCCACCAAGGACATTGATATCTGCTGTATGATTGCAGTATATGGGTTTTGACCCAGGAAACCAGTAAGTGTGTGTCTGTGTGTGTGTGTGTGTGTGTATTGTAGACAAAGAGAAGAGGGTGAAGTCTGGTTCAGCAGGAGAGGCCAGCAGTAGTTCCCAATCGGAGAGATCTAACAGCTTGGGCAGCCTGAAGGGGACAGGTAAAAACACAGTGGTTGAAGCAGACCTGAACAATTCTGTTAATTTTACATTTGATGGTGTGAGGCTGTGATCAGCCAAAAGGGACTTAAGTATTAATGGACACATTTTCACTCTCCGGTTCCCCCAACTAGATGTTGCCACAGAGAACCTGTTGGACTTTGAGGAGAATGTGGATTTGGTACTGGAGACCAATGGGAATGTAGAGGAGACTCAAGTGGACAACCACAGGCCCTCTGAGAGCAACAATAACAACAACCCTGCTTGGGTGAGATACCCAACCCCTCATTGTGTCTCCATTGTGTCCTGTTCAAAATCTAAACCTGTCTTGATTTAGAAGGCTTAAAAGGTCTTGAATATATGGTTTAAAGTTTTAATTCAGGCTTACAAGTTTTCAGGAATGTTGTGGTTTCTTGGAGCACTTCTATTTTTCACGAGAAACTGACCTTATCTAATTTTCATTTTCTCGTCTTATATTTAGACAATAAATAAGTATTGCAATCTTAAATGTGATTAGATGCAGTTATGACGTTATATTAACTCACAATGAACATTTCTCAGTCTTTTCAAAATCATCTTTTTTGGTCTTTTAGGAAATAGAGGACGGTTTGGATGAAGCCTTCTCCAGGTGAGACATCTATCAGAAATGTTTCTGTGTTTAGATTAAATTAATTTAAGGTGATCCTGCCTGCTGCTTTCTCACCATAAATTGCCTTATCAAATTATTCCCCCCCGAGTTGATTCTCATCCTTTGACTCTGCATCGCCACTTATTGATGCTTCCTTGGTACTGCAGCTACACAACCTGCCATGGTTAGATTATAAAACTACTGACCAGCAAAGGAAATGAAGGAATAGTGAAGACTGAGCAGGAGCAGAAAAGGCAAATAATACTCAGTATGAGAAACCTTTTAGTTTTAAAGTGTCATCAATCAATCCACTGTGTTTGTGTCTCCAGCTGTGCTCTGGATAACTATGGTTCCTCTCCAGGTAAAGTTGAGTACTGCTGTCAACTGTTTAAGCCTTAGTCACTGTAGCAACCCTAATTACTAACATAATCTTAATATATCCCACTCATCCTCTGCAAAACCCAATACCACCGTTTTACAGTTCAGTAATGGCATTAGTATTGGCTGGCTTTCAATAGTCTGAGAAAAAAAAAAGCTCTCTGTCCTTTATTCATTCCCAGGTAGAAGGACTGACAATTGGATTCAAGAAAGGAAAGCTAATTTGGAGTATTGGATTTCAGTCAGAGTGAAAAATCGCACCGTCCCTGCCTATCTCATCATGTCCAGACAAAAATTCTGTTCTTATTTTTTTGTAATAACCATTCCTGTGATACAGTCTGTGTGTCTGGAGGAAGCTCTGAATGGACTGAAGCAGTGTGTGCGACGTGACTCCGCTGTACACCCCGCGGCTTCGTTAAGCAGTCATTATATTTGTATTCCCTGGTGTTTAAGTGGCACAGCGGGTCACTTGAACTCACTGACACTGACAGATCACACCATTTATCCCATGACTTACATGAACTTAATGTCTTAAAGTAATCCTGTTGACCTTCACCCTGACTTTGTACATACTGTTATCCCCAAGACAAAAGAGCTTCTTAAACAATAGCAAGGGACCTAAATTGGGGCAGATTGGAGTTTTAGTTATACAAATTTTCCTCAGAGATATAGCTGCTCTGGAGGCAGGAATTATCTGGAGTTGAATTTCAGTGGCGAGAACTAAGGAACCACAGTTTTTCTGGCTAATTAATGGTAGACAAGCCAAATGGACAAAGGCAAGGAGTAAGGCAGGAAGTAGTTTTATTAGGTAGTAGTAATATTAGGAAGTCTAGCTGAAGTCTAGCTTAGTCATACTAAGTTATCATGGTTAGCTGCTTAGCCTTGCTAGCCTTCCAACTTCAAACTAGCCTCTAGCTATCTAACTGCTGGCTAGGTGAGCTAGTTAGGTAGCCCGCTGACCTTTGAATTTATATTTTGACCAGAATTCAAGTTTGGTCGCCAGCAAACCAAAATTCTGTGTTTGTTTGTTCCACTTACTGAGATATAACCCAAACTATGAGATTTTTCAGCGTTTTAGCGCCACTTCTGAAAAACATTTGTGTAACATAAACTCTAATCTGCCAAATTGGGTCACAGGTCTGTTCGCAGTGGGCCCCCGCTTGGCACCAGAAATACTTTGTCTAAAGGGGGAAAAGGTGGTCTTGAGAATTTTCCATATAATATTCAATTGTGTCATTTTAACTTAGGTAACTTGGGCTAGTTTTGAGTCTTAAAATCACTGAGGCCCTGTTCACATTGGAGGTAAATAAATACGGTTGTCGCTCCTCATTCTTGTGCTCAATCCAGTCAAGTTCACACTCAGTCCAACTCTTAACAAGAGCAACAGCTGTAGTGAGTCCTACTGGAAAACCAGCAGTGACAACTCAAGTTTACTCTAGTTAGTTGAGCCTGGCTGTGTGTGTATGGACGGGAACAGATAACCAGTATTTGATATACTTATTGGTTATCTGTTCCCCTGATAGAACTGATGGAAACGTTCTCAGTTTTCTGAATGTGCCTGTGTGGACACAGAACATGAGAAACTCATAACTAAGATGCTGATGTGAACGGGGCCTGAATGAGATCATCCAATGTTTTCATGTTTTCTGTCATTCATTCCACGAGTCGTACGGTTCATAGTTATTATAAAGCAACACATAACACAGTTTGTTTGTTTTCTTCTCCTCCTCAGACTGGCAGTGTCGCGTACTAACCCCCAGGTCCTGGACATTGGGGTGACGCCCCAAGATTGGCTGACCGAGCCTGACTGGGACACCGCCAATGGGAACACTCCAAACGGTATCAGCCCGCCCGGGGACGCCATCTTCGGCTTCTGACCACCGCAACACTGCAGAGAAAGGAAAATGGTTCAGGGGAGGGTGAGCTTCAGGGTTTCTCTGTGTCCAGTATTCAAACATCTGTAAAGGCGAGTCCATAAGGGAATAGGTGTAGAGCTGTGAGATTGATTTTGGCCTCTTTGCCTTGTTGTGGGACTCTTAACATGGACGTTGGCTCCCTTCCTTGTGGAAATAACATGGGGTGTGTCCCCCTGCACACCAAAGCAATAACAACATCCCTTAAGGTTACTACATCATTTGTATCGTTAGACTGCATACATTCTTCCCACCTTCTGTTGACTGAGTCAATGTACGTCATTTGTTTTGTTTTCCTTTTGTTTAGTCTGGTTTGTTTTAATTTTTCTGTGCTTCAGTAGCTCTGGCATCAAAATCAGTGTTATGTATATGTGTTTAGTTATAATTTATAGTTTTATTTTATTTTTTTTATGGCTGAAGCCAAGAGTATGATTTAATTCAGATTGATCCAATGGTCTCAAGCTTGTTTCTTCTGCAGTCTGTATCACCAAGCCTTAATAATGAAGAAAAAGCAGGACAATCAGATACACAATCTTGATGGTTTAAAAAAAAAACAACAAAAGTGAATGACACGGACCCATCTACCTTTTTGCATCTTTTGAGTACCAGTGGACTGTGAGGATGTAAGGATTTAACCTCACTCTTGCCTTGGATCTAAATTGGTTGCAGCAGGCTGAGATTGTTTTGGGGCTCAAAGCTGAAAAACACTTAAGCTGTTGTGTTCAAATGAAATGTTTGTACCACTGGCTCATTCAAGAGGATGTATATGGACATATTTTGCTATAGCTGTAGCTTTGCACTGTGCATTTCTAATCAGTGTAACATTTTACTCTTGAATGAACTCCATGAGTGTACAGGGCTGTTGGAGATTCCAGTGTGGCCACTTCAATATTATTTACCTGCATTTACACAAAATTAAAATGTAATCATGAAGAAGAAACGTTGTGGTGCATTCATGTATCGTGTTGAAAGTCCAATCACTGCTTTCTTTTTTCATTTTTCTTTTGTTTGTCTTCAAACACACTTGCACTCTGACCGGGGATGTGAGCTCAAATTCAACATCTGGAAAGCTGTTTATCTGTTGAGTCTGCAGTTTTCCTGTGATCCCCGACTTTTCAGACACTTGGCCCCTTAATCCTCACAGAGTCCTGCATAAGCTCTTTGGAGGCACAGTTCACGTTTTGAAGCAGCAGAGGGCAGCATTTCACCACAAGTGCATGAGGACCAAAACCTGGACATGTGTGGTTCTTGTGAATATCGAAGCATATGCTGCTGGCCTCTTTATCCCTGGCCCAAGACTCCGTCAGATACTCTTCAGCAGCAGGAGATGAAGGTGCAAAATACCCAATCCTACTAAATAAACCCTCCCTCCGTTTGCTCTAGTTTCCTAAATTGAAAGTGAATGCAGTTTGAGAGAGGTTGTCAGACGGACAAGGAGAAACCAAAGCGTGTGATGTGTTAGACTGTGATCTCTTAAACCACCAGTGAGAGGACATGATGGGAGGGGAGGAGGGAGCAGGGACTTGGCTTCGGCCTGTCTAGCTTCCTCATCACGGCGGACACACACACACACACACACGTTCCCTGCCACGTTCTGTATTCGACCCGTATGTGAACAGGACTCAGGGGGGCTGAAAGTCACGCGGTACCCCCCCCACCCACACCCCTTCTTCTTCCTCTCTCTAACAGGCTCTGGCTCAGTGAAGCAGGGGCTTTTTTACAATTCGTCCCGACAAGCTTACTTAACCACCTGCATTATTTAACAGCGTCTTTCCTCAAAGGGAGCTCCGGCGCTCTGTCTCACTCTGTAAGTTTGATGAAAGCATGCACATTGAGATATAACCAGGCAAAAGCCTCCCTCAGACAGACAGACAGGCACACACACACACTAATGGCAATGTGGGCTAAAGACTCGAAGCGAGTTTCAGGCACCAAGGTCAAATGATTCAGAAAGGATGAGTGCAGGGAAATGTGAGGTACACTTACAGCAAGGACCATCCTAGACAGCCCCCCTCTTAGTGTTATTTCTTTTCATTTTAAAGGTGATTGTTGGCTCTGTGAGCAACGGCACGCCAGTCAAAACCTGTCACCGACCCTGTGAAAAGAAAGCGCTGATCTAAATTACAGTGTAAGCGTTTCCAGGACCTTCTGAATGTCATTTTTATGTGCGCAAAACTTCACCTTGCTCGAAAACTGAGTGCGCTCCCTCGTCATTATAGAGAGAAAGCAAGCCAATAACCTGCAGGAAGAGCTCCAGCACTGATCCATTCATCTTGCAGAGTGTGAGGCAGAAGCAGGCATAAAACATGCAGTTATGGAATATGTGTGTATGTGTGTGTGTGTGTGTGTGTGTGTGTGCGCGTGTTACCCAGTAAGATGAAGTGATGCTCCACCTCACCGTGACCTTTCTCACCAACTTGTGAGATGTACATTAGGGCAAACACTAAGGGCAAATATTGCGCAAGAGCTGTCAGGACACGCACACACACACACACACACACACACAAGGACAAACATATCGAGTGTAAGCACAAAGTGTGCAGGCACACTGACATGGGTGAAAGATACTGGCTTTCACTCAACAGCAAAACCTCACGGGTAAATAGACATCAAGAAGATGTCAGAGAGGATAGTGGTTGCGTCAATCACACACACACACACAAACACATACACACACTCTCCCATAAACTCTGTTGGTGTGTGCTCAATGTTAATGTATGGTGGAGTCAAGCAGTGCAGTAAAAATGGACCCGCATTGAATAAACATTTAAGCGAACTAATCCATAGCTTCTGTTTCAAAGAAGATTAATCTGCAGCGGCTCCAATCGATGCCGTTCTTAATTCATACATCTAATACATTTCATGCATAATGTAACCTGCCATGGGTAATGTATTGGAGTAACTGGGTGGTGAAATAGAGTGACATTGATTTTTGCATTGTTCTTCAGTCTCGATATTTGCATAACGGGACTGAGTGGAGAAGGAGGAAGGAGCAGAGATCAAGGGGATTGGAAAAAAGGGACTCAAAAGACTTGAGGGACAGGGAATTGGGGTGCCAACACAGGCTGAGGGTCTGTGTGTGTGTGTGTGTGTGTGTGTCCCTGACTTCATCCACATCCACATCAGACAGACACCAGCGCCTTCTGCCAGCCAAGGCTAAATCCAAGAACAGAACTGTTTGCATCATTAGGCTCAGTCAGCCTGTTCTGACAATCTACTGAGTCATCATCTGCCACTAACTGTTTACTGCATTCATTATAAAGCAAATATGTTTTTCTTTTCAACACACCACCACCACTTTGTGTGTGCGTGTGTGTGTGTGTGTGTGTCTGAACACCTGCGGTTGTGCCCTCTCTAGAGTCCCAGTCTAATTTATGATTTTGGTTCCAAAGAGTGCCCAGAATGT
>OMLF01017182.1:3636-13738 GCA_900302615.1 Holocentrus rufus | reverse complement strand
ACCGGCAGCCCCGCAGAAGATAACCTCTGATGCTCTCCATGTGAGGAGTAACTCCACTTTGAGGTCCCCTCTGCTCCTGTCATATCCACACTGTGTCTAGACCAGATTTAGCTGGATTACATTCACATGACATTAAAATGTATCTTCAGTGTACGTACTGTATTGGGAAAAAAGGATTTGGCTTTCCCTTGACAAAACGCCGATTGCCATGCACATCACGTCCTGTCATAATTTTTACGTCCTTTTTAAGAAGTGACAGTAAGCGTCTCATCGCGCTTGTTCCCCATCCGCTAGTATCCTGCAAATCCATTTCTGACAAGTATGGTATTTTCTGAGCTACCCGCTGCCTGTTTGATTGGTTTGCATGTCCCGGTTGGATCTCCCCGCTAAAGTATTATTTTTATTTCTCGCATATCTGCTGATGGGACTGGAGAGGCGCTGCACATCACTTTGATTGCTTAAGTGGCAAAAATGCAAGAACCGCCTCCAGAGGTGGCTTAGGTGATCTGCGATCCATCATAGGTGCATTTACACCTGGACGTTGTGCATTTTTTTTGCTTTGTGCCATTACAGTCTCAGGATGCACGTTAATGCTAGTTGGAAAATTGGTCCAGATTTCAGCCAAACCAAGATGGAAGCCATGCCAGTGTATACATTTGATAAGGAATGACGCCCTGCATGTCTCCATCCCTATTCTCTGCACATCCTCCTGCAGACCCAAGACAGCAGATGGTGCTGAATATGGAAGCGTGAACAATCAGCCCCCGTGTCAACTTCCCCTTTAAAGCTACCATGTTCCACCCATGTGAAAGTTTGCTCCTGGAAAGAGCTTACCCTGGTTAAACTTTAAAAATTGGGATTTTAAACTCGCTTTAAACGTTTGATGTTGGGTTGAGGCGCCCCCTCTTGCGAGGGATTGCCTGGCCCATCCTCGACCCATGTCTGGATCGTGGCTGAGTTCAGACAGCGTCATGCCGCTCGTACAAGGACAACGGGGGGCGTCGTAAAAAACTGTGTCAGACTTTATCCCCGAAGTGACAAGGGCTTTAAGGTTCCAGCTCAGAGAGACGAGGGGAAAACAGAGGCATCATTTAACTGATGACAGAACTTAAGAGAGAGGAGAGAGACAGAGAGAGAGGAAGAGCGAGAAAGCGGGGAGACACGACTCCACGAGACAAGGTGCAATATTTCTGGCCCGATAGTAAATGGGTAGTCAAAATTGGGATTGTGAGGACTCACACAATCACAACAGGAGCACCAAACTGCAATGTGCTTATTAGAGAACAAGAAGAAGAGAAGAAGAAAGAGAACAAGAGTGCGAGATGAACTGCCATCCGAAGGGACGGAGTGATGAAAAGAGTTTGAGGGAAACAAGAGAGAGCTAAACAGAGAGACAGAGAGAGTCCTTGGTTTAAGACAGAACTGAGCTTGTTTCGTTGTGTGCTGACTAAGACCTGGACCTAGAGGACACACTTATTGGTCTAAGCCAACCTTCATTTCAACCTTCACTGACCGGTGACACAAACCTTTCATGAAATAGGAAAAAAAAAAGAAGAAACACTCAGAAGACATTCGCTTTCAATGATCCATTCCTAGGATTCGATGCCACTAATGAGGGGTAACCAGAGCCGAGGAGGCGAGCAGCTCTCGCTGAGAAAGAAAATCTTCACCTCCGATACGTGGACCGACGGGCATTTTGTGTCCGATGCCGGAGGATCCTCTTCTCCTTGCATCTAGTTTGGCTATCCGCACACAAAGGTCCAAAGGGGCCGCCGAAGGCCACAGTTTCTCTCGAAAAGTCCTGTGGTGCTCAGAATAAAAGTGAACCGAGTTTTGCCCTCCACCATTTCCTACGTTCCTGTTTGCAGCCTTGGAATTCTGCGAGTTCAGATTTCGGTCCACTGGTTTGAAAGAGTCCTTCATCGCGTGGAACAGAGTTTCTGCAATGGTTAATCCATTCATCAGTACGGTGGTTTCTGGGGATGGCTTTCTATTGGTCTCAGGATCTGAAAGAAAAAGATGAATGGTACTTGATGAGACACAAAGGACAGAGATACAACACTACCGTTCAGAGCTCTTCAGAGGTGAAAATTACAGCACTTAATAGATGGTGTAGGTGGATAATATTTGCTCGCATTACCAAGACTCACTGATCCTAATGGTGCTTATATGCAGCGTTTGTGCCCTTTGGGGAACGTCAGTCCTCTAGCTCTAATTTTGTCATGTTTTTGCTGCAGTCAACAAATAACACCCACTTGTGAAAAATACCCCATTCCCCAAAGACTAATTCAAGCCCTAAAACGGCGTTGTAAGCTGTCAAATAAAACATGTGTATCAAGGAGGAAATCAACTTCCCTAAATTTTTGAAGTCCTGGACTGAGGACGAGATGAAACTTTAATGATCCCTGTGGGAAACTGGATTGTTGGAGCAGCAAAATGTAATAGAAAGGAGTGGAAAAAAAGCATACGAACAGAGTGAGAGTATTAAATGGGGTATAACACAAGAGCTTCTGGCAGGGCTTGGCAATTGAACCAACAACAAAGGGTGCTGGTCCTCACCTGTCCTGAGCTTCAAAGAGTTGGTTATTGCAGAAGGCGATGCAGGGCTGGTCTTAGACGTTGCTGCGCAGCAGCCCCCCCTGTGGGTGCTCTGGAGTACTGCACTCTGAGGAGTTCTTGGCTTTGTCCTTGTTGTTGTTGGGCTCGTTGTCTTTGATGATGTCGTACTGGCGACAGAACAGGGCGATCACCCCTGGGAAACCGGGAGAGAAAAGGACGTGCTAATTTTATTGCTGTAATAACGATAATGTGATCCGTCACTGGGTCTGAAAATTTTCTGTTGGGTGGGGATTCAGTGTCTCATTCAAACACACTTCAACAGGAATTATGTTATGTTACATGAAGTTATACATTGTTCTGTTTCTCTCATTTAACATTTTTTGCTTTGTAAATTTAGGTTTACATGTCAAAACAATGCTATCAATGTTTTTAATTTCATCTGATAGGACAAAAAGGCGCTGATTTTTTATTTCTATAAACACTCAACACTTATTATTTCTTTATTTTTATTTCTGTTATATCTTATATTGATCATAGCATTACTTCATTTGAAAACCATCTTTGATTTGTAAAATTGTCAGTCAAGCCAGTGCAAACATCTTACATTTGAACTGAATTGCATGAAATGTAACTGAATTGAATTGACGTTGTTTTATTATTTTATTTATTATTCATTTTTATAAATCCAGCCTGCAAAAATCTTTTTTGCTTAGCTCAGTACTTTTTTAAAAGTTCTCTCTCCACATACACCTTGAGACACTAATACACTGCAACCTAAATCTTTCATTTCCATAAGGAAGTGTTATTTATTGTTATGTACTAGTTTATTTATACTGTCTTTATTAAATTGTGTTAAGGTTTTCATCTAGCACTGGCGTGAGTAAAGCAGACTGAAGTGCACTGAATTGAACTGAGAGAGGCAGAGACATGAATCGAGTGAAACAGCGAAGATGAAGATATGAAGTCGATGGTAAAGATAGACGTATGAAGCCTGCCTGTAGTCAAAGAGATTAAAAAACGAGGCAGAGAGAAGAGATAGATGAGGCGAGCGATAGACGGAGAACCAGAGTGTAGAAATGGAAAAAGAGAATAATTCATGACGGTGGGGCAGAACGTGGAGGGAGGAGGGAGGAAGAATCTGGCCCAGCCGGGCCCCAGTGTTTGGCGTTCTGCTTATGTCAGCCTCTGCTCATCTGATCGCTGCAATACCAAAGGCCATGATGGGATGTCTCACTGTGATATCCCCCAGCATGCCCCACAGGCCCAATTAAAGGCGAGAAAACACATTTCACCTCATTCCCTCTATGTTTTTCCACCATCCTGCCCTCCTTTTTCCTCTTATCTTGACTTGATCATTTGGTTTCTCAACCTTCTCTCTCTCTCTCTTGCTCAATCTCTCTCTCCCTCTCCCTCTCTATCTTTTCCGTCTCACAGCCCGTCCCCATGCCTTCCCGCTCTCTCATGGGTAATTGGCGAGGCAGAATGTGGCGTCTTGCTGTTACTCTATATGCTATATACAGTATTTGGGCTGTACTTGTATCTCATTACAGTGGGTAAAGTGGGTTAGGAAAAAATATTTATAACTCTGTTTATCAAGCAGCGCTGAGATGCACAGGCGGGTAACTGATATTTCTGCACCCGCACTGCTAATGAGTCTTTGTGCATGTAACCACAGCCTCTGTGCCATTGTATTGTTTTTCCAATGTGATGCATTTGCAGTCAGGTTGGACGTACCTGACTGTGTTACAGCTACACTGACATGCTGTCACGGTTATGATTGGATTATATTTACACACACAAGCTGAGACGCTGTTTACCTTGACTTTATGAAACATTAAAAATGTGCAGCGGGTGTGTTGGAACACGTCACATTTATGATGTATTGAACCAATACTTCTTGGATGAATTCAACATAACGTTCCACCTCAGACCGAAGATAGTGTAGATTTAGCTGGATTACAGTTACACCTGACATTAAAATGAATCTTTAATACACACAATGGGACTTTTCTTTCCTTCAGTGAGTGTAGATTTCTGCAAATGTCACGTCCTTTTGTAATATTCTCTTCTTTAACGCTGACAGTGAACAACTTGTCTTGCCTGTTCCCCATCTACCAGCATCCTGACGGTCCACTTTTGACAAGCTGCCTGACAACTGTTTGATTTTGTTTGTTTCCATTTCCACTGGGGACCGGGTGAATAAACCTGGATATTATGTGTCGTTTTTACTTCCCTGCTCAGCCAAATGCTTTGGCACTTAGTAGCACTTTTTTTTCACTATGTAGTAACAGATTTTATGTACTGTACAAGCCCAAAAGCACTGTATCTCACCAAACACTGAGTACACACAGATGCAATGAACGCCAATCTCTTCGTAACACAAGAGTACGTCGATCAAAGAGATTATTTACTCAAAAAGTCAGTGCATCCCTATCAGATCTGTGGTGATAAAGGTGTGTTGGTGACTGTTACCTGCCCACATGATCAGCACCACCACAATGATGATGAGCTCCCCTGCCCTCAGCTGGGCGGCCTGACCCACCTCCTCCATCGTCACCTCATCTGAAGAGAGACAGCAGACACGCACACACACATGCAATCAATCAGGTGCCACCGAGGACGGCACGATTCGCCGTCCCAGTAGCGAACGCGAAACTGTCATCAATCTGAGGCTCTACAGGGAAAGCTAAAAGAATCCAACAGGGGAGCAGAGAGGCTGCCTAGTGTAAATCCTCTGCTCCGGTCGGTGTAATTAAAGCTGGGTTAGAGGTACAGCTACAGAGAGATGGAGAGAAAAAAAAGAGAGCTGGATCCCAACCGCTCATTTCATTTCCCCTGCTGACAGGACTCTGGCAGCAGCGGCATAATGCCGATCAATGCTGGTCAAAAGGTTTAAAGACACTCTGGACCACAACCCTTCTGTCTCTGTTGCCAACGCCGGACATGGTGCAATCCCCATTTACCCTGCTCCAAATGCCTCCCTCCTCCAAAGTTCCCCCCTGCCTTTTTAGAGAGAGCCTCGGTTGCACTGAACGGGTGCAGGGTGGCTGAACGGCCTCAAGACATCACTGACATTCATTTACTTGCATCCTAAGCCAGTACACAAAAAATATATCCTATTAGCTCTTCTTCATGCTGCATTAAAAACTTTGTAATAGCTGCACATGCTTCACTAAATGTAACAAAATAAAGACTAATAGTGTGATAAAATGCCCATTATATAACAAAATGTTGGACACAATGCAATAACCTTAATGTAATAAGCTTATTGCACTGGAAATGCTAATATTTCAACATTCAGTAGAATGCCAAAATCATCATTTTAATGGCTACCAAATTTAACTGATGGGAAACTTTTGATCAGCTGTTCAGACGGCAGACTGATGTTACATCATTTGTAGATCATCTTCACACACTTCCTCTGCTCAAGATTCAAGTTTATCTTGCGATCGATTTCTTTGATTTTCGCAGTCAAACAGTCCAAGTGCCTCAACAACAGGGGCTGCGATTGAACAAAAACACGTTTTAATGAGGCTAATGCCTTTGTTTTGATGTGTGATCACAGGTGAGCTTTATAGGCAAACTTCCCCAGATCAGGGGAGACTCTCCTCAGGACTTTGCCCGGGTCTCCATTCCGCCTTGTCATCCGTCTTCTCTGCTTTTCTGGAGTTGGCTTCCTCCGCAACGGACAATGGACACTGCTCCAACTTTTTGTTGCTCGGGTTTCCAGTTGCCATGGTAATCCCTCTGAGCTGACAATGAGGCTTCGGGCTTGGCAAATGGGAGGAAATGTGTGTCAGTGTCTGCCGAGTCCCAACTGTGAGGATAGACCAGCAGCACTGTTCCTGGTTGGACCTGTTGAGCAGATTCATCCATAGACCAATGGATGAAATGGTGGAGAATTGGGTTGCTGTGTGCAAAAGCTGCTGCTAGCTGCTTAGTGTGGCTGTCAAGTCATATTTAGAAGTTGAGGAGTGAGTCCTGAACATCCTGGAAGCCGACTGGCCGGGCAAACAAGTGACTGCCGCGGAGTGAGAAGTCACCCTGCTGGCCCCGAGGATGTCCTCTTGGCCAGTGCAGGAGCCGTGGCATCTGGCATCAGTTTCGCTCCAGGGCATTCAGCCAGCCTCAGGAGGCATCCGGTGCACCGTGGGCTGCACGGAGCGCTGCGGCAGCCTCCTGAGCCCGGGCTCACGAGCCAGTAACTCTGACTGCAGACAAAGGGCAGCTCGAGCTCTGGAGCTGTAAGCCTTAAGACTGATTTATGGTTCTGCGACAATGTGCAACCATTGTTATGCTAAAGTTGTCTACGGCAGCATTGATACTGGGTCTGTGCATTGACCACTGAAATGCTAGATGGCAGTGTTTTCAATAATTAAGTTCTGATAAAGCAGAGATACAAACTGAAGCAATCGTCTGTACATTCTCTGAAAAAGAGAATCCACTGTTGGATACAATGGTGGTGCCAAAAAATGTTCTGGGACATTTCTTGCCATGAATTTGAATTAAAAATCTGACATATTTGCGAACATCCCCTGCTTGTCTCTTTTTGGCCCTTAAATCAACTGTAAACAAGGTAGAGGAAGTACAAAGCAGCCAAGCGGACCAATCACAGGCCTTGTGGTCTTGTGTTGCTGCAGCCTCTGCAGGAACCACAGACACCCACTGTGTAGCTGCTACTGGTCTTAGGAGAACAGGATGTTTTTGTTCTTTGAAATTATCTCTCTGTGACACAGCGGGTAAAGATGTGGAGCAACTGATAATGAAAATACTATTGCATAATGTAACAACTTCACAATACAATAAGGCTCTAAAATATAATATATATAAGGCTCTAACTGAGTCAAACATGGAATAATAGCAATATATATATATATACACATATACTTTGTTACTGCATTATTCTGTAATATATTACAGGCTTACGGCCTATTCAACCCAATGAAAGAGTTGTTTCAGCAATATTACATTACTCAGCCTGTATTATCAGTCATTTGTCAGTTACCAGTTGACACAATGTATGTGCCATATTATCTGTTTAGCAGGAGTTCATGTCATGATTTATATTGCATTAAATTTCCCTCTCTCTCTGTTTTCTCATGACTCATAAAAGTTAGGCGGGTTCATGTTTGGGGTGAGTTGCTGTTATGATTTTTGTCTGTGACTGTTACACACAAAGTAACAATCACTGCACTTGAAAACAGATTAAACCATAGAGTATTACAGGCTTAAATTTCTGCATTATTCATGACTAGTCACAACTACTTTGAACTCAGCGTAATGCTCATAAGAGCCTTTCTCTCTTGTATCCAGAAAGCATCAATCTACACTCCATTCCAACATCTATTTAACGTGGCCTGGCTTTTAAGCAGACGCACATACCCTGTAGTGCATGACTTAAAATCATATACAAATATTCAAGAGTCAGTTTTCAGTTCTTTGTTGACCAATCCACCAAGTGGCTCTTTCCTAACTTTACTTTCAGAAGTGTATCACTGTGTTTCCTACCTGCCTTCCATGGTGCATTCAGGCTCGAAGGAGCCTGTAAATGAACCAAATCTCCAAGTTGTTTTATTGTTTATCAAAGTTTTATTAGAGCTAGTTCTGCTTGGTGGCTTACATTTATGATGCTGCACTTTTGTCAATAAGGAAGAAACAAAATGGCCAGTGCAAGATTTGTGAATGTTATCTGGAACTGCCTGAGGGAAGTTGCACAAAGTTGCTGATGCACTCAAAGTGCACATAATACAGATACATAATGCTCATTAAATAACAAGCAAACGAGATTTGACCACATTAATAGTGCTTTATTAAGCCTATACGTGGAGTTTTCCTTACATTTTTGTTGTTACATTTACCACAGTATGTGGAAATATTTCATTATGAGTGACTACAGACAGAAAAAAACAGCTGGGGAGATAGAAATATAACCAACAGGCAGACAGACAGGCAGAAGCACGGACAGGTTGTGTGTTGTATTGCTTTGGCCCTGCAGATACTAAATGGTGTCAGACTGATTAATACCCGTTTAGAAGGGGAGGAGAGCAGTAATGGCTCGGAGATTTAATCAGGACGGCTAATGAATGCTACCCCGAACACACACACACACACACACACACACACACACACACGCATGCAGGGAAATTCCATCAAAGTCAGAGCAAACAAAAACGAGACTCTGCCTCCATATCAAGACAAATCGTCCTGCTAAACGCCTTTGTTCACCATCACATGATCACCTGCACTGCAAAAAATAACCACTTTAACAATCATTTTTCTTAACACAGATGAAAACATATGCCATTAAGGTGATATTATTCACTTGATTCCAACGCAAAATGGAGAAATGTTCTTAAATCAAGCATCATTTCTGCCTTGTTCTGCCTTGTTTCAGCTTACAGTTCCTTGTGGAAAATCCCAGAAACATGTTTTTTTTTTAATCTTGTCTCCATCTTTGGTGCCAAGCCTTCATCGCTGTGACGTTTCTGCACTGCACTTCCCAGAGATCACCTGTCAATCAAACAGTATGGGCGGGACTGTGCCATCTTTTGCCTTGGATTTCCTGTCAATGAAGTTGGAGTTTCTGTAGGTGGCGCTCTTTTCTTTGTTCAGCCGAGCTCTAACCACGCAGTTCTTCTTCTACTATATTTTAAAACACCCACAAACATAAAACGGGTCACTTCCTGTGCGCCAAAGGATTTTTCCAATAGGTTGACGTACTATTGTGTTCAAATGATCAGCAGTAAGAAAGAATATAATCAAGATTACTGAAAATGTTGAGGCTTTTTAATTTAACACTGAATAAAAGACTAAATGACTTGTTGAGATGGCCATTTTTTTACAGTGTAGACCACACTTTAACTCTCTTAGCCCTCACAGGGACTGAACCAAACCACCACCCATGGGTGATTCATGGGAACATGCTGCTCCCCGATGTCTCCTAACTGTTTCCTCTCTTATCACCTTGCCGCTGATGAGCGTTTAGCGTTTGCTCCGGTCCTATGAAGCAGCGGCTCTTGGCACTGTAAACTGGGTCGCAGAGGACACGATAAAATTGGAAGTGCTGCAAGTCGCTCCAGATAACGGCAGCCTGTGCGTTTGAGAAAGGGAGTTACATTGTATGGGAAGAGGGGGTGGAGGGCTGGGGGACGGCGCTCACAAAGACAGCCATGTCCCCGTTTTACTAAATCGCCAAATTGCCTTTTCCTCGGTCCTGATGGACCCCCATTGTGAGGAACCAGGACATTAGCACTCCACTGTGCTTTTGTCTCTGGTCAAAGGCTATATTAAAATGTATCTCTCTCTATGTGTGTGTGTGTGTGCATGTGTGTGTGTGAATGCGTGTGTTCCTATTTAAGTGGATGACTGTGTATGCAAGTTTGCATACGAGTGTGTTTGAGGGAAATGAGAGGGTTTTGTGTGCCATAAAGTGCGTTTCTGTTTACATAATGTGCTTTTCTAATTTAAGAAAGGCATTACTTTATGCCTTTTTCCCTTTAAAGCCACAATTATCATAACACTTTCATCCATTGATATTACTTAC
>OMLF01017178.1:42366-61243 GCA_900302615.1 Holocentrus rufus | reverse complement strand
CCCTTATAAAACTAAAGCCTCTTTCTGTTTAACAGCAGATGGGAAGTTGAGCCGCCATTCTGCCCTGTGCCAAGTTTACACAAACACACACCCTCTCTCTCTCTCTCTCTCTCTCTCTCTCGCTCTCTCCCTCTCTCTATCTCTCCATCTCTGTCTGTTGCTTCACATTTTTAGGGCCTATCAAATCTGTTCTATGCTGATTAATAGTTTGGGAGGAAAAGTTTCATTGTTCGGGGTTTGCCAAGCTGCGTGCAAGATGGAAATGTGTACGCAAAAGATATTACTCAACCCATTCGTCATCGGTATGAGCAGTTTTATGTTAGATTATTGCTTATTGTCCTGAAACTCAACACGGCTTGCCTCTCTGTTGTCTCTGTTATCCTCAGATTGAGCATCTGTACGGGCTGACTGTGTTCGAGAACTACCTGTATGCCACCAACTCCGACGAAGGCAACCTCAACCCCAAGACCAGCGTGATCAAAGTCAACCGCTTCAACAGCTCTGACTTCCACGTGGTGGCACGGGTCGACCGCGGCGCCGCCCTGCATGTGTACCATCAGAGGCGGCAACCTCCAGGTACACGCTAAAGATCGGCAACTCGCTCATGCATCTAATTTCCCTCGCCTCCTCCCCCTGTGCGCCTCATCTCATCTATGCAAGTTAATCCCATTTATTTGTGCTGTGCCGCTGTGTAACCGCGTTGCATTATTTTTCTCCTCGCCCAGTGCGCAGCCATGCATGTGCCCTGGACCAGTTTGGGAAGGCTGGAGGCTGCTCGGATATCTGCCTACTGGGCAACAGCCACAAGACTCGTACCTGCCGCTGTCGCTCTGGATTCAGCCTGGGCAGCGACGGCAAATCCTGCAAGAGTGAGTATAACAGATGACGGGGAGATTAGATATGACGAAGACGAGCCTTTCCCCTTATTTCAGCAATGCATCGACGATTCCGGCTCTGGTGATGATGATAAAAACATTGATTCTTTTCCTCTTGGCAGAACCAGACCACGAGTTGTTCCTGGTGTACGGAAAGGGTCGTCCCGGAATCATCAGGGGCATGGACATGAACGCCAAGGTGCCCGATGAGTACATGATCCC
This sequence comes from Holocentrus rufus, assembly GCA_900302615.1. Taxonomy (NCBI): domain Eukaryota; kingdom Metazoa; phylum Chordata; class Actinopteri; order Holocentriformes; family Holocentridae; genus Holocentrus; species Holocentrus rufus. The sequence continues at coordinate 60,146 of OMLF01017178.1, read as the reverse complement.
CATTGAGAACCTGATGAACCCCAGAGCTCTGGATTTCCATGCCGCCAGTGAATTCATCTACTTTGCTGATGCCACCAGCTACATCATTGGCCGCCAGAAGATAGATGGCACAGAGAGAGACACTATACTGAAGGAAGGTAAGGATGGAGTGTTCAGTTTGCATGAGCTCCAAAATATACTCCATATCCTGACTATTTCTAACAAAGGGATTAAGGAGGAAAAGAAATCAGTGAAGTTATTAATCTGTATCATTTCCACATTATCCTGTTCATATTTACTCCAAAGTAAAGACTGTCATCAAAACTCCAACACTTTCCTCAGGTATCCACACAGTGGAGGGTATAGCAGTGGACTGGATGGGAGGTAATCTGTACTGGACAGATGACGGGCCTAAGAAGACCATCAGTGTTGCCAGACTGGAGAAGGCCTCTCAGACCCGCAAGACGCTCATCGAGGGCAAGATGACCCACCCCCGTGCCATCGTGGTGGACCCCCAGCATGGGTGAGACACTCAGAGGGATATCCAGTGCATCAAACCAGTCTCCTTGTGACAAAACAGCATTACTGCCTCATTTTTCCCCTTTTCTGAATAACCCTTTAGTCATTTATTTGTCATTTATTAGTCATTTATTTTTTAGACAGATCATTTGGATTACGAAATTACATCCTGGAAATAAAACAATAATGCTGACAGCTGCTATAGATCATGATAGGCTTTTGGTCTACTACCGTTTTCTGCAACTACTGATATTTTAGTCAGTGTTATTTTTTTCAGAAGTGCAATTGTTTATTTCGTGTTAATATTAATAGTGTTTGGATGACTTAAACAACCTTTATGGTGTGAGAAGAGGTTTGTTTTAAATGTCACTTGTACTTGTGTGGGCTGCCAGCGCTGTAGATTTTCTCTATACTCCGTTATGTTTGTATTTCGTGTGTGTGTGTGTGCGGGAGTGTTCAAAGTATTCTTGGGCACTTTCTCCTTTGTTATGTTCTGAGGCGTCCTATCAAAGAACATCAAAAGTCAAAGCCAAACTTTGATACCTCCAGCTCTCAAAGAAGCATCTTTTCTCGTATGCCTTTTGAAACGCGGCGACATCACTGCCCTCTCTTCCAGATGGATGTACTGGACCGACTGGGAAGAAGATCCCACAGAGAGCAACAGAGGCAAGATCAAGAAAGCCTGGATGGACGGCTCCCACCACCAGGTGCTCCTGACCAGCAAGACGGTGCTGTGGCCCAACGGCTTGAGTCTGGACATTCCCCAGGGGATCCTCTACTGGGTGGATGCTTACTATGACCGCATCGAGATGATTTACCTCAACACCACAACGCGCAAGGTTGGTAGTGTGCAGGAATATATTTAGAAGTCATTTACTGGAAGAAGGGAAACACTGAGATAATGTGTGAAAACCCTGTTCCTGTCATTGACTGTTTTTTTTCTGAATGGCCAGGTGGTGTATGAGGGACAGGAGCTGAATCATGCCTTTGGATTATGCCATTACAAGCAGTTTTTGTTTTGGAATGAGTACCGTGGTGGCAGCATCTACAAACTGGACCAGGTCACCAAGACGGTTACCCTACTCCGCAACGAAAGACCGCCCATCTTTGAGATCAGGGTGTATGATGCACACCAGCAGCAAGGTATATCTTCTTACTCCTCGTTCATTCTCATGACAAGTGCATAATAAGAAGAAAATGTATTAAAAGTATAAGAACAGTCTGTCTTTTGCTCAGAATACCCTTGGATCAGCTGTTGAACTACCCTTCTTCTCGGTTTGTGTTTGTGTGCAGGTTCCAATGCGTGCCGAGTCAACAACGGCGGCTGTAGCAGCCTGTGCCTCGCCACCCCTGATGGCCGGTCCTGCGGCTGCGCTGACGATCAAATCCTGGATGTTGATAATGTCACCTGCAAAGGTACTTATAGCAGCTTAACCGGCAGAAGCATTCACCAAAGATCAATCTGGGAAGCTACGGAAAATTCATTACTCAGCAGGAGCTGAGGCCGTTAAAGAATACTGCACTGTACTTTCCATTCGAAATCCATACTTACCGCCTTTGCCAGATCTGAGGAGAAGTTTCAAAGACCTTCCACCGATATTGTTGTAACTACAAAAGAGACCCAAGCTGACCTAGACGCCACAAAGCGTAGTTGTTTTTGCGGCTCTGCCCGCGTCTCAATAACCCTTTTGTCTCTCCCCCTGCTCCTGTTCTCCTCTCTAGCCAACCCCTCCTACATGCCCCCGCCTCAGTGCCAGTCCGGGGAGTTTGCCTGCAAGAACAACCGCTGCATCCAAGAGCGGTGGAAGTGTGACGGGGACAACGACTGCCTGGACAACAGCGACGAGGCCCCCGAGCTGTGCCGTGAGTGTGCCGCGTCGTTGCCATGGTTACAGAAGCAACACATAGATCAACAAATTCTGTCTGACAGCGTTAGCCGGCGAGGGCCAACGGAGCGCTAAGTGTAGTTTCCAAGATTGTCTCTTTCCATGCAGGGTAATATGGTCATAATTTCGCTGGCCAGCTTTCTGCTCATCAGGAGATAGTGAGCACCAGGGACTCGTTTCTGTTTTGAATATTGTTCTTCATTTACGCTTGGTTTGATGTGACATTTCAGAGGGTCACAAGTTCATTTGGCAGGCTCAAGCATGCAATGTCAAATGTAAAACAGTATCAGAAAACAAATTATCACTGTGTTTTCCCGCCACATGAAAAACAGAGGCCATGTTGCAATCCGGTCCATGTGTTCGCTTCTATTTGTTACATGTTTTCTGTCTTACTGTATTTTATTATACTTGCAAAAACCAGAAATCACAAGAACAGGCCTCAAAAACACAAGTGTTGATCTCTGCTTGGCGTTCCTTGTTTTTCTCTCCGTAGACCAGCACACCTGCCCAACCGACAGATTCAAATGCCAGAACAACCGTTGTATCCCCCTGCGCTGGCTGTGTGATGGCGACAACGACTGCGGCAACGATGAGGATGAGTCCAACACCACCTGCTCTGGTATGAGCAAAGCCTGAGTTCTTTGTGTTATCGGTTGCCATCCATCCATTCCTGCAATACGAGATTGAAGTTTATGAGCTGCTTGAGTGTGGAGTAGAGTAGATGTGTATTGTCTCCGGGGAGCAATTCATTTGCAGCATAGTGTAGCGTGAGGCATGTAAGTGATATCATGCCCTTAGTCTATATCTGTGAGATCACAGTAAACACAATACACAACCGTGCACAATATATGCAAGATATATACACAGTATCCAATATGTGCAGCCTAAAGTACACAGAGTGCCTCCAGGACTGGCTCTTATTTCGACACATAATAGCAGAAGAGACAAATGAAAGTGTCTTTGTTTTAAACTTAGAGAGCCAGTTTGCAGGGGCTGCTCTGGATATTTATGTGAAAAGGTGGAGAGTTTGATAGCAATAATCTTGGAACACTGAGTGACAAAACTGCTCGATCTGTTTTCTCTTGTCAGCTCATTACCTTGTTCTGTGTCATTTATATGAATGAAAAGCAGCGCTGCAGCTCCCTTTGCCAAATTTGTTAGACAGATAGGCCGTAGCCAAAGGAATAACTGATCAAATTTTGCCGTTAGATTATTCATAGTTTTTAGCCGTAACTATGAAACTAAGATGAGACTTGATTCCAAATCCGAAGGGTATATTAGCAAAGTCATCAAATCAATTTAACTTTAAAATTTATGTGATAGGATTGACATATTCTGGAGAATTATTCAGTGCTCAGCCCAGGTTTGGGCCCTCAGAGTGCCGTCTAATTATGATAACACAGACATGACTGAGGGGGAGCATGCTAGCTGAGAGCAAGAAAGAACCTCAAACTGAATACTGAGGAGAGCTGGACTAGTAAACTTTAGAACAGACACAGAAGTTACTTTTAGGAAAGTAAATTGGGATTTGTTAGTTATGCGGAGGTTTTGCTAACAGTCCAGGAGGGATGCATTGATCAGGATCAAAAGCTGCACTTGAATCAATGAGAATTGGTTCAACAGAGCATTAGTCTTTGGCTAAGAGCATTTGTTACTTATATTAAAACTGTCCCAGTGGTGCACTGGGGCCTGAAGCTAAATTAAAGGAAGTTACGCGCAATATTTGAATTAATGTGGATAGGGTGTGCTGTTGTATGGGAAACAACAATTTTTTTGCATTTTTTTTTCTGAGGAATTGAAGGTTATAAATTGACCTTTATTTTTGAGCTCTTTAAGGCTAGTTTGAATGAGTCAGGAACAGTGTGAGAGTTAAGACGATGTTTGATAAAACTAAACCTTCTTATTTCTGCTTCCCCTCTCAGCTCGTACATGCCCACCCAACCAGTACCCCTGTGCCAGTGGCCGCTGCATCCCCATCTCCTGGACCTGTGACCTGGATGACGACTGTGGGGATCGCTCAGATGAGCCAGACTCCTGTGGTGGGTCTTTATGTCACTCTACCTTTCTATTGTTGCTTTTTTTTTCAATGGCATTGTTGCGTTCAAAATGACAAATCCTCACGTGGTATCAAGTTTCCTCTGGCTCTCTCTCCCCCAGCCTACCCAACCTGCTTCCCTCTCACCCAGTTCACCTGTGCCAACGGACGCTGCATCAACGTCAACTGGCGCTGCGACAACGGTACGTGTCACTTCCTGCACGCCTTCAGTGCAGCTGTATGTGAATGGGAAACAATGACTTGACTGACCGCAAAATCCCCTGTGTGTGTGTGTGTGTGTGTGTGTGCGTGTGTGTGTTTTCATGTTCAGATAACGATTGTGGAGATAACAGCGACGAGGCGGGCTGCAGCCATTCCTGCTCCAGTGTCCAGTTCAAGTGTAACAGTGGCCGCTGCATCCCAGAGTACTGGACCTGTGACGGTGACAATGACTGTGGAGACTACAGCGACGAGACGCACGCCAACTGTACCAACCAGGGTGAGGATCAATACTGTGCCAACCAGACCTCCTATCTCAAAGAAAACAGAAGACCAAATATTTGCTGTTCCTTTGTATTTTTGCAAACTGTGCCTGAGATTAGTCACATTACATTTGTAGTGTATTTCATTATGTTTATATGTTGCTGTCTAGGTGTAGAGAGGTTGTCACCACACAGACTTCATCCACCCTGTTTTCCTCTGCTCTGCATGCCTCTGCCTGCCCTATAACTTGTAGTTAACATTTAAAACAAATCCTCTGTCACCGTGCTTAGGACGTGTTAATGCTTTGTGATTAGATGAGATTTGAGCCGCAGAGCCGCAGTCAACAGTGAAATTCTTCCTTGGGTTTGTGTTAATGGGACAGATGATTTAACACTGCCGCGGCGATATTAATTTTCATTTTGAGAGGTGAAAATAGCCGGTGGCCTATTTTGGCTGTTGTGGGTGGTTCGTAGTCACGCTGGTTAACCATGATTTGAGGCAGAATTTGGCTGTGGCTGTGCTGGAGGTCAGGTGAGGTCAGGCGTGTTGGCTGCCCCATTGGGATCCTCTGAGACTCCTCCTTCCTGTGCCTGACATGCGGCTTCATCCTCTGTTTTTGATTAGGTCTCAGAAAGAGCATAATTGCTTTGCAGTTGGCCCGCCTGCCCTGAAATGGGCGAGGTGTGTAGATGAATGTAGGAACATATGCACTCGTGTATACTGAGTGTACATACTGCTTGATCAAGGCAGATTTGCAGCCCATGCCTGTCGAGTGCCAGCATGCAACACTGGACCCAGCGTGACCTGCTGGTCTAATGAGCAATCTGTCCTGAGTGAATGTCTGTTTCTGCACGCTTGTGTGTGTGTGTGTGTGTGTGTGTGTGTGTGTGTTAGTGGGCACACAGGACCTTCCGTCTGGAAGTCATTAGCTGCAGAGAAAAGGCAATGCCATGGCCTTCCCCTCCCACATATTGTATTCCTGTGTTGGAAAGTCCCAGGCCCGTTTCCTGCTTTAGCCGTGCCAAGCACTGACCTTTGCCATGAGGGGATGTCATTATGGTACATCTTTAGCGGTGCCTTTGATCTGCTTGTGACATCAGCCAATGAATAGGTTGAATAGGTTGCCAGTCATTGTTCTTTCACTTGGGCTTGTATCAGGTAGTTAAAGTAGCAATTGAAGACTAGGATGGCCTGTTTTCTCTGTTCCTTCTCTTAGTTTTGGACTAACTGTGTGTGGTCCATCCCATTGCTGTTGTAATTCTTTGTCTGCATCCAATTTGTTATTTTTTTATGGTTCCTGAAAGAAACTTGTGTTTTGTTTCCCCTGTGACATAGCTAAACTACATTCTCCAGCTCTGCTCTTCGCTAACTGTCCTGCTCTCTCTTCCTGTTTTCTGCCCAGCCACTCGTCCTCCGGGCGGGTGCCATGTAGACGAGTTCCAGTGTCGGATGGACGGCCTTTGCATTCCCATGCGCTGGCGCTGTGACGGGGACACCGACTGCATGGACCTGAGCGATGAGAACAACTGCGAGGGCGTCACCCATATGTGCGACCCGGCGGTCAAGTTCAGCTGCAGAGACTCTGGTGAGGATGTTCTCATCAGGTCACAATAACAGGGCTCAAGGGTGATGAGATTTTTGACAGTGCAGGATAGAGCTCGTATGCTGTTATTCTGGGAGATGGGACAAATAAATTAAAGAGATAATTGGTGTAAAAACAGCTTGTGTATATGACTTTATTGAGATGCAATGCTTAAAGGACACATGCTGAAGCTTGGTATCATGTGATCCTGCCAGCTCGCTGTATCAGCAAGGCCTGGGTGTGTGACGGTGACAGCGACTGCGAGGACAACTCAGATGAGGACAACTGCGAGGCGTTGGTGTGCAAGTTGTCTCACCATGTGTGTGCTACCAACGACTCCATCTGTCTGCCTGCTGAGAAGCTCTGTGATGGCACCGACGATTGTCCAGACGGCTCTGACGAGAAACTTTGTGGTAAAGCACTCTTACTGACAAACATCATTCTCAACCTCATTTCACCTGACACCATGTCACATGAGGATGTTTTACGGTCACTGGTTCTTTCGCCGTGCACCCTCTAGATTGACATTCAAAACATAACAAGCTGTATAAGCGCCTCACAGGTCTCCCGTCTCTGCTATATTTTAACCTCAACTCTCTCTCTCTCTCTTCTCCACAGACCTGTGTTCAATCGACAACGGCGGCTGCAGCCACAACTGCAGCATCATTCCCGGGGAGGGTTTCATGTGCTCTTGTCCCCTGGGCATGGAGCTGGGTGCCGACAATAAGACCTGCCAGATCCAGAGCTTCTGCGCCAAACACCTTAAGTGTAGCCAGAAGTGTGAACAGGAGAAAGCCAGTGTCAAGTGCTCCTGCTACGAAGGCTGGGAGCTGGAGTCTGACATGGAGAGCTGCAAGAGCACTGGTAAGGAAAAGGGCAAGGGAGGAGCTTGCCTGGTTCATAAATATTGAATAGCTTTAGATATGGAACAAGGGACCTTTTGGATCTAAGATGTAGAACTTAAGTTCTAAAATATTCATTTCTAACTGAAAGAGGCCACTCTGTATTTTTTATTTAGATAGTAGAAAAGCTCAAAGGGACAGAGTAGGGGAGACATTGCGGAAAAGGTACTGGCAGGATTTGTTCCTAGACCAGCGGGGGGCCCGTGTGGTGAGAGATTGAACCACTAAAACAACCTATTTGCCCTCAGATCCCTTCAAGCCATTCATCATCTTCTCCAACCGCCATGAGATCAGGAGAATTGAACTCCACAAGGGCGAATTCAGCGTGCTGGTACCAGGCCTCAGGAACACCATTGCCCTGGACTTCCACCTCAACCAGAGCACTCTGTACTGGACTGACGTGGTGGAGGACAAGATCTACCGTGGGAAACTATCTGACAATGGAGGTGAGACAGTGAGAAGTTATGTAGAAGAATACACAGGGGTAGTAGACCTCTGAGGACTTTCACTTAGGATTTCTGGTTTCATATAAGTTCATTTTAGTGTCATTTTTTGAAAGTAAATTTTAAATAGTGAAGTTAGTTCTTCCATTGGAGGAAAAAAGGTTCATGATGGTTTTGACTGTGCATGAAAGAAAGTATACTTCCACTGAGCAAACATGCTATAAATATTTTTCAGAGCAGAATCTTTTTTGAAAAGCATTTGTGGTCCGCAGCAGGTTTTAGTGACCCTGACTAAATCTCCCAGGTCATGGCTGGCCTTTCCTGCTCCAAAACCCCAGGTCTCCTTGCCAATCAAGGTTGTGTTCCTAGCACAGCACTTAGGGGGCACTCGGAAGGCTTTGTCTCTTCCCATTTGTCTCAGCACTCACAGTGCGTGACTGCAGCCAGAACAGAGATGTAGCGTAGGAGGCACAACACTGCAGTTCCCGTTCCCAGCCATCTAACTCCGCCATTAAAAACAGAGACATTGTGCCCAACTCATAGATCAGCTCCTGCTGCTTCTTATTGAAGACACTTCAGTATCTTCAGAGCTGTGGGCATCCACTGGGGGCTGAGGACTGCCAACATCTTAACAAAGACTGCCCCCCCCCTCCCCAAAAAAGGCAGCCCTGACTACAGCATTCCAATAAGCAAACTGTGAAGAGTGCCTATCCCTCTCCCTCTAATTACCGCTGGAAGGCCTTGTGAAGAACTTGTCTGATCCTCCTCAGCCAGAGATGATCACACACTTGGGTTTGGTCTTAGTTTTCATGGGCGCCAGTTGTTTCTGGGAAATAAGAGAGAGAGAGAGAGAAAGAGAGAGAGAGATGGTGTTACAGAGGCTTGTTTTCTAAGAAGTGGGGCAGCGTGGGGTTGTGAAGATAGAGCTGGTAGAAGAAACCACGCTGACAGGCCCAGCAGTGTGTGCCATGTTCTGACAGACTCCGTAAGCGTAAAGAATTCTAAACAATTCAGTGTTTGTCAGGGGTTTGTTGCAACGAAACATGTGTTCTGCCTGGAGATTTGTTCGCGCTGATGAAAATGACATGAGCTGAGGCATAAAGCCCTTCAGTGCTCTCAGAATGCGACGTGCTGTGATCACTCTGATGCCACTTTTTAAAAACTAGAGAACATACTGAATAGTCAAATGTGTAACAAACATATCACTCCAGTACTGAGCACATTCTGTCCGTTCTCCCTCAGCCCTGACAAGTTTCGAGGTGGTGATCCAGTACGGACTGGCTACCCCAGAGGGCCTGGCTGTGGACTGGATTGCCGGGAACATCTACTGGGTGGAGAGCAATCTGGACCAGATTGAGGTGGCCAAGCTGGATGGGACCATGAGAACCCCTCTGCTGGCTGGAGATGTGGAGCACCCCCGAGCCATCGCCCTGGACCCCCGTGATGGGTGAGAGGCACACCTTTTTAGAAAACCAAGAACTATATACACACTTTTAGAATAAAGGAGTTTGCGATCTTACAACTCATTCTTTCATGGAATCTGCAATCCCTCTTAGAACGTATGCCATCTCCTCTATGAAAAGGGCATCATATCAAGTGATGTCAAGTGATACTGCACACATCTGTTCTATGATGATACTATTCACATCCATTGTTTTCTTGTTGGCAGTATCCTCTTCTGGACTGATTGGGACGCCAGTCTGCCCAGGATTGAGGCATCATCGATGAGCGGGGAAGGCAGGCGCACCATCCACAGGGAGACAGGCAGCGGTGGCTGGCCCAACGGACTCACGGTGGACTACATGGAGAGACGCATTGTCTGGATCGATGCCAGGTAGCTTTTGCTGCTAGGCACTGAAACAATATACAGAGTGCTCTCATTGTGCTGCACCCACCCACTTATTCACGCACTTATTACCTCACTCTCTCTCTGCTTACCATTACACATTGTCTTTTTAAGAAACATGCAGATGTGCTGCTTATGTAAAGCTACACACATGACACCAGCTCATGATCCTCATCTGATCCTCATCTACTTTGGCCTGTGTACACATCGCTATTGCTATAATTATCTCCGTCGTACTACTTCTCCAGGTCGGATGCTATCTACTCTGCTCTCTATGATGGTTCTGGGCTGATTGAAGTTCTGCGAGGTCATGAGTACCTGTCCCACCCCTTTGCCGTCACCATGTACGGAGGGGAAGTCTACTGGACCGACTGGAGGACGAACACGCTGGCCAAAGCCAACAAATGGACAGGAAATAACGTCACCGTGGTCCAGCGCACCAACACCCAGCCCTTTGACCTGCAGGTTTACCACCCCTCCAGACAGCCCCAGGGTAGGTCACACATATACGGATGCATACATGGTCATAGGGAAGTGCACACACACATGCACAGACACACACACTTACCCCTGGCTGTCAGCATGGCAGGCTGATTTAGGTATAGTGCTTTAACTCAAAGGGCAGCAGTGAAGAGCTCACAGTTCACTGCTGCCCGTGTAGATTCACAGCTCCAATTCCCCAAAGACAGCTGACCTTTTAGAGCTGTGAGACGTGTTGTCTCCTCACACCGGCAGCAATTTGGACACCTCCCGCCGCCTTGTTGATCAAAAGGCCACCTCACTGTTTGGCATATCCCAGTAGCAGGGTAAGGAGCTACCCCTCCTCCTTTGGCTTTAATGTCATGTGTTGATCTCACACATATGATTGACATGATGGCAGTAAGATTGTCACAACTGTTTTTGCAGAAAGCTGTCACAACTGGACTGTCACCTTGATGTTTAGTGGCCAATGGCTATGGGGTCCCAAGGGTGTGTGGGCAGCAGAGAGGCAGTGGGTATTGTGATTGGAGGCAGGAAAAGAGAGATCTCACGGTCTCGCTGATTGACAGCTCTGACCAATTCCCATGACAGTGACGAGGGAGCAAACTGTGTCTGACAAGTCTAGTAGACTGAGTCTTTTCTACACACTGGCTGGCTCTGACTCTCCATGAGTGCACATTTATGGACAGGTCCAATACAGGCGGTAAAAATACCCAACGACTCTATTGTTTAATTTATTGGAGTTGTGTTGAAACGCAGTCTCACATTGCACTACTGGCTTGTATAAAAATGCATTTTCTTGTTTTTTTTAATTCAAGCTTAATGGAAAAGGTTTTTGAAATATGATATTTAGTGTAATCTCTGTAATAAACTGTAAGCCTTAAAGAAAACAACTTAGCTCTGTCTCTCATTCTCTCTCTCAGCTCCCAACCCGTGTGCCACCAGTGATGGGAAGGGCCCCTGCTCCCACCTGTGTCTCATCAACTTCAACCAGACATTCTCCTGCGCCTGCCCTCACCTCATGAAGCTGCAGCCTGACAAACGCACTTGCAAAGGTGAAGACATAACAAATACTGACACACACGCACACGCAATGACATGCAACTGCAGCCATGCTCTGGCTTCCTTTAGCTGGAATACAACTCAGGCAGAGCTCACATCCATCACACACTTACATACTAGCCCTAACCCTGTACACACACATTTGTACTACTTTCATTTTATGGACATTGTATTGACATTTTCATTCTCGATAGCCTTTACCATAACCAACTCATGCCTAAACCTAACTCTTATTGTAATTTTAACCTGTAACCTACAATTTAGTTATTTTTCTTGGGACCAGGCAGAGCGTGCATGCTTACAGTTGCACATGCACACACACACATACATATACACAGAGCTGTCATATGTAATCCACATTATTGAAGAGCAAGGGACAGGCTCCTTCCTTGCTGAAATCCTCTCTCAGGAGTCGTCTCTCACTGCGCTTTGCTCTCCTGAGCCTGACATCAGTGTCATTGGCTGTCATCTCTCATGAAAGAAGATCTGATTGCGTCTCCTGTGTTTGTGCCACACAGCCCTCTTTAATTTCATTTCCATTTCATTCCATATCAAAGATTGTCACAAGCGATATGCGCTAAAGTCTTCATTTATTGCAGTTTGATTTCATGAGTGGGGTTCGTGATGGTTTTAGAGCGGTGGCTTTGGGAATTGGTGTGTGCGCGTGCTCTCATCCTTATGTACCAATCTGGATGTTTAGCATTCTACAGAACAATCCTCATCTCTGCAGTGTTAGATGTGAGGATAATTGGATTAGAGGGCTTCTGATGCATTCTTCATTAACATGGGCAGCATCAGGGAGTAGAATAGAGCCCCAGCCAAACCGGGACTCCCTCTGATCTGATTCACATCCACCGCTCAAACTGAGTTACGGATATAACTGCAGTTCTGTGAATTCTGCATTACCCTGTTGGCACCATGGAGCCTTCTCTGTCAGCTCTTAGCCTCATTACAAAAACTCTTAAAGACCTAAGAATAACTTGTAGCAGGTGTTCGTCTTTGAAACATGAAAGAGCATTTGTTGAGTTCTTAGATATTCCCTAGGGCAATGACAAGATGTTGTAATTAAACACATGATTGAAAATTTTCTGTTTGCTGTCCACCTCCTTCTCTCTCTATCTCCCTCTTCTCACTTGTAGATTGCTTAAATATTCATTCTGTAAATACAAAAATGTTGAAATTTAGTGTTTAAAATTGTTCTTATTGTCCTTGTTTGCTATGTTCCCCTCTCCAGAGTCCCGTAAGTTCCTCCTTTATGCCCGTCAGATCGAGATCCGGGGTGTAAACATTGACAACCCCTACTACAACTACATCATCTCCTTCACCGTGCCGGACATAGACAATGTGACAGTGGTGGACTACGATGCCGTGGAGCATCGCATTTACTGGTCAGACGTCCGCACTCAGACCATCAAGAGAGCTTTCATCAATGGTACTGGCGTGGAGACCGTTGTGTCTGCTGGTAAGAACAACTGCAGGAATAGCTGTGGGACAAACCTTATTATTCCAGTTTTTATACATTTCTTTTTCTTTTTTTTTAAATTGCATTTAGAAATTTGTATTTATTTTAATAATTTGAACATGTTTCCCCCCCCCCAAAAAAAACTCATATTATAGTTCCACAAATTAGAGGAAATTAATAAAGTTTTTTTTTCTCTGCAGTGTAAAATTTGGGTTTTTGGAATTACGAAATTCAGGAATCCTTTCAAGAACAACAATTTGTGATAGCTTGCTTCAAGCCCAGGTAACCCAACACTCTTCATTGTGGCTCTGACCTTTCTCAGACCTCCCCAATGCCCATGGCCTGGCAGTAGACTGGGTGTCCCGGAATCTCTTCTGGACCAGCTATGATGCCAATAAGAAGCAGATCAACGTGGCCAGACTGGATGGCTCTTTCAAGAATGCTGTCATCCAGGGCCTGGACAAGCCCCACTGTCTGGTGTTGCACCCTATACTGGGGTGAGTTTTATCTCCAGTTAGTTAGGGCTTCATTTCCAGACATGAACTCCCTTTCTTATGCTCATCTTATTTTCCTTTATATCTGCAGGTTTGCATATTTGGTTTACACATTAAATAATGTGAATCTGTCAGTGAGGGCAACTTAGGAGAAACAGAGTAAGAGTCATTGTCATCCATGTATTGCCAGCAGGTTAAGAAATGTCAATCAGGAAAGTGCCAGAGTTGTGAGCTCACTTGTGATCAGGTGAACTTGCCCAGTCATGCAGGAGGAACTTGCAGTCCTCACCTCTCGGGTCCTAACCTCTTTGCACTTTGGTTCAGTATGTGCAGTTGTAGCAAATGCAAAGGGGAACTGCTGGCTGCGATCTCATGTACAAGTCAGCTGGGGAGCCTGCCTTTTTGACAGAACATAACTTAGCTAACTTTAGCTTTTCATCAGTGCCCCCTCTCCTTGTGTCACTAATCTCTAATACCATGCATGTCCATCCTCAGGAAGCTCTACTGGACAGATGGAGACAACATTAGCATGGCTAACATGGATGGTAGCAATCATACCACACTCTTTACCAATCAGAGAGGACCAGTAGGTGAGTGGCAGAACACTTACCTCTGCAAGCAAATGATTGACTGCTGAATTATACTAAGTCTATTAAAATGTAGGACAGAGGCAGTGGATCGAGCAATTTGGGAGATAGCGTATGAAAAAATGTTAATTGTGCTGTAATTATTTATTCTTTCCACCCAGGCCTCTCTATCGACTATGAAAATGAGCAGCTTTACTGGATCAGCTCAGGCAACAGCACCATCAGCCGCTGTAAGCTGGATGGATCTAAACTGGAGATCCTGGAGGGGGTTAAGGGCAAACTGACGAAGGCTACTGCGCTGGCCATCATGGGTAAGGAGGAAAGCATGGTATTTGAGACACCTTTTATTTGTTTCTTTGAGTTTAATCTCACAATTACATAGAAGGTTTCATGCCATGTCAGCTGATAACAGATGACATAATCCAAATTTCTCTGACTGTAGGAGACAAGCTGTGGTGGGCAGACCAGGGAACTGACCAGATAGGGACATGTGACAAGAAGGACGGGGGTAGCTGGAAGGTTCTGCGAAACAACACCTCCCCCATTATGCACATGAGCTTATATGATGAAGATGTGCAAAAAGGTAAGAAAAATAAAGGAATCATATTGTCTGGTAAAAAAAAAGTAGAGAAGCAACTCTTTGTTTGATGGAATACAGTGTTTGCTAGAAGTGAATAAAAATAGCATTTGCATGTACTTTTCATCGCTTGTTTTAGCCTGCTTAGGTGCCAGTTTGGTGAGTTTCCCTGCACAAGACTCTACAATTAGTGTCAACAAACCCGGACAATAACAGAATAGAACTGCAAGATTTGGAATTTAATTTTAGAATGCTTCTCTGTGATTGCTGCCTTACTTGACTCTGCTGTAATGGACCTGATGCTGATGTAAAACCCACTCATTTTGTGCTCCATGCGGGTTAAAAGCACAGAAAAACAACTGCTTGTTTGCAAAATAAATCTCAACTCAGAACTGATTTTCTAACTTACATTCCTCTCTTTTGTTCCTGTAGCGGGCGTCAACCTGTGCAGTAACAACAACGGCGACTGCTCCCAGCTGTGTCTGCCCACTTCACCGACCACCCGGGCCTGCATGTGCACCGCCGGGTACAGCCTCAAGTCTGGGCAGCAGTCTTGTGAGGGTAAGACTCTGATACTGCTTCACACATACAGTCTCAGTCACTGTTTATCCTAAAACTAAAAAGCTATTCTGCTGTCTCTGAGCAGGTATGGGCTCTTTCCTGCTTTATTCTGTTCACGAGGGAATCAGAGGAATTCCACTGGACCCAGCAGACAAGTCCGATGCCCTGGTCCCCGTGTCTGGCACCTCTCTGGCCGTTGGCATCGACTTCCATGCTGGTAAGGGACAACAGTAACGAGATGGCTTTGCTTTACTGGCATTTTAAAGCTGTTATTATTCCAATGAAGCACTATTTATAGGAGGATACTCATGACCCTCTGCCTTTCCAGAGAACGACACCATCTACTGGGTGGACATGGGCCTGAGCACCATCAGCAGGGCTAAAAGAGATCAGACGTGGAGAGAAGACGTGGTCACTAATGGAATTGGCAGGGTGGAGGGCATCACTGTTGACTGGATAGCAGGTCTGGTCAAAGCATATTTGAAATCCCACATTAATACTGTCCAACATCTGTATAGCTGCTAATGTATGTACAAAGCATGAGTAAAAGACCATAAAGGTAATTTGCATCTTTCATCTTTTATAGGGAATATTTACTGGACTGACCAGGGCTTTGATGTAATTGAGGTGGCCAGACTGAATGGCTCCTTCCGCTATGTGGTCATTTCTCAGGGCCTGGACAAGCCCCGCGCCATCACTGTCCATCCAGTGAAAGGGTAAGCCTCCTGGGTTACGGGTCTGCCTTTTGCATCAGTGTCACAAGGCATCTAAATTGTGGGGTTGGAGCCTCAACTGTACATGGTGTTTTTCTTGTTCCTCCTGAAATGTATTTTTAAATCGTCTCCTGTTGCCTGTCCCTCTGCGTAGGTATCTGTTCTGGACAGAATGGGGTCAGTATCCTCGTATTGAACGCTCTCGGTTGGATGGCACCCAGAGGTTGGTCTTGGTCAATGTCAGTATCAGCTGGCCCAACGGCATCTCCATCGACTATCAGGTTTGGACCACAGCTGATAAAGACATTTGTCAATATTAAAAGATAATATTTACCATGTCTAATTTGATTGAATATACTCAGTTTTTGAGAGAGGGTTTGCTGTGGTGCCTCATGCTGACTTAAGTACAGGTGTACACTGTATTAAGTACTTGTTTAGGCTAATGTCTAATTCACTTCACGTTTATCTTTAGAGCTTCCACAAATTCACTTTTTTACTAATGCTGGTCATCTACAATCACTCAGCATATTGTATGTTAAAATGTCAGCATGGAGCCTTTTAGCAAACAATCTACAAGGGACATGTGAATGATTTTAATATCTATTTTCTGCAAACTTACTGAGTGAACTTGACATATTGTTTCAAAGTTATTTTTCCTGAAACCTCTTAGTTAGTCTCTTAGTCTCTTAGTAATTAACATGTTGAAGTTATGACATTTCTTGAAAACTCCACATTGTTCTGACTTCTGGATTACGTCCACAGGAGGGTCTATTGTACTGGTGTGATGCCAGGACTGACAAGATTGAGCGTATCAACCTGGAAACTGGAGAGAACAGGGAACTGGTGCTGGCTAACAACAACATGGACATGTTTGCTGTGTCTGTCTTTGAGGAATATATCTACTGGAGTGATAGGTCAGTGAGCTATTCAGTTGTGCCTTATTCATTACTTTAACTATCCATCCTCAATTTAAATGCATGACGGCATGTGAATCATTTATAAGATTTCATGTTTTACATTATAAAATGGCTGAAGATGTTTTCCTCTCTTTTGTCCAGGACTCATGCCAATGGCTCCATCAAGAGAGGCAGCAAAGACAATGCTACAGACTCTGTCCAACTCAGGACTGGAATCGGTGTGCAGCTGAAAGACATCAAGGTTTTCAACAGAGCCAGGCAGCAAGGTAGGAACACACTCATGCACGCACACACAGAGACACACACACACATGCACGCACACATGCATGCACACTTACCCATGCAAACTTCCTCTTAACTTAATCATCACCATGGGAATTATCAGAATGCAGTGTTTAACCAAGCTCATTATTTGTTTAGCAACATACCACATAAACAAAGTGTCACATTGTCCCCAGGCACCAACATCTGCAAAGACAACAACGGTGGCTGTGAACAGCTGTGTCTGTACCGTGGCAACGGGGAGCGCACCTGCGCCTGTGCTCATGGCATGCTAGCCGAGGACAACAGCAGTTGCCGCGATTACGATGGGTACCTGCTGTACTCGGAGCGCACCATTCTGAAGAGCATCCACCTGTCAGATGAAACAAACCTGAACGCGCCGATCAAGCCCTTCGAGGACCCGGACCACATGAAAAATGTCATCGCCCTGAGCTTTGACTATCACGGGGGTGGAGGGAAGGGAGCCAACCGCATCTTCTTCAGCGACATCCACTTTGGCAACATCCAGCAGATCAATGACGATGGCACAGACCGCAAGATTGTGGTGGACAGTGAGTATCAAGTCATCAGTTACAGATCATTAAGTCAGTAACATGTCAGATAGTGTTGCTCCATTAAGCAATACAGCTGTATGGGACAACTTACCACTGATGTCTTCACCACATCACTTTAACTTGTTTATTTCTTTCTCTACTCTGTACTTCAGCAGTGTTGACTTGTGGTGCCATTATTTATCTTCTCCATTAATAATTGACTGTTGTCCCTTGTTCCCTCTACACTATAAACAAACCATCGTCACGCAGGTTGACAACCCAAAGACCCTTGAGTGAACCTCTGTAATAAACACACAGCTGGAGCCTCTCAACTTAGAGAGAAACATTACTTAGGGCTGTCGCTTGAAGAAAACACACACACACACACACACACACACACACACACACACACACACACACACATACACACACACTTG
>OMLF01017178.1:15421-42346 GCA_900302615.1 Holocentrus rufus | reverse complement strand
TCACAAACACTTGGACCTGCAGTGCTTTTTGCTTGTTTTCCTGCTGAAGCGTCTTTTAAGTCTCTCTCTCTTTAATGATTCAACAGCAGGTTCTTGAACCCCGTCCAAAAAAGCAACGCATTTAAAAGCCCAAGACCCAAAACTTCTTAGCAAGCGATATTTAAAAACACAAAATCTTTGAGAGACGGAGAAACAAGGGTAGCATGTGGGATATTGTGTTTATTGATCTTACATGGAGATTAAGGTTTGGAACACATCCTCTCAAAGTGATGCCTAGTTTTTCACCCTAGTTCTCTCAGTCAGTTTCCATCTCCCAAGTACATTTTATTCCACTGGAAAGATGAGTTAATCACACTGAAATCATGCGTGTATTAGTTCCAGGAGGAAGTGAGTAACTGAGCTAGTGCTGCCTGCCCAGTGGGTTTAGAGTCAGTCCTGCCCTCTCTCTGAGGTTGTGTCCAGTTCAAAGGGCTGTACCATGTCCCTCCCCAAAACATGAGGGCAACCAATCAGGCAGCTCTTGCACGATGCCCAGCGCTCCCTCAGCAGCGCCAATAAGTCCCGCCTAAATTTCTGCGACATGAAGACGTAGAGAACGGGGTTTACCACTGCTGCTGAGGATGCCAGCAGCCTGGCCAGGATGGCAATGGAACGGTAACGAGGGGTGCCCGCTATGGTCCCTCCAATGAAGGAGAACATGAGAGCATAGGAGGGCAGCCAGAGGAGAGTGAACACCAGGACGAGGAGAGCCGAAGTGTGTGTGACCTGGCTCTGATAGCGCTCCAGCTGGGGGGCGGTGGCTAGCAGCCGCGTGTGGCGAAGGAAACAGTAGATCTTGGCATACATCAGTACTATGACGCCCAGCGGTAGGGCGAAGGCGAACAAGAAGAGGGCAATGCTGTAGACCAGCTGGCTGAAGTCCGACAGGAAGGCGAAGCAGGTCACAGAGCTGGACACGCTGACAGTGCGGAAGGCAAACTGGGGAGCCGCCAGGGCCGAAGCGGGGACCCACAGCAGAGCCACAATCAGCTTGATGTGGCGCTTCATTCGAGAGCGGTAGGCCCAGGTGGGGTGCACCACTGTCACGTAGCGGGTCACGGCCAAGGCTGCCAGGGTGAAGACGGAGGCAGCCGAGCAGGCCACGCCCAGGAAGCTGATGACCTTGCACAGGAAGCTGCCGAACGGCCAGAAGCCCAGGGCGATGGCAGAGGTGTGGAAGGGCAGGCAGAGCAGCAGCAGCAGGTCAGCGGCGCTCAGAGCCAGCAGAAGGGTGTCCGTGCCGTGGGGAGGTTGGCCATCTTTCCGCCTCCTATTTGAAAGGATGGTAATGACCAAGGAGTGTCCCACCAGGCCCGTCACCAGAATTAACCCATCCAGGGTGGGCACCAAGGCCTTCACCAGTGTCTCGTCCAACCTGGTCACTCCACCTCGGCCGCTGCAGTTTACTTGCTGCCCCTGCAGATTCTCCATGCATTCACACTTCAGGTCTATGGAATAATTAATCTAATTGCTTGTTAATTTGAGGCATCCGGGCAACACATTCACTCAGTCTCTGGATGATGCAACCTCTTGCCTCCAGCTCATCTTTCAAGCCGCATTACTCACAACGAGCATGATCACACTCCATTAAGACAGCTAGCGCTCTCTTAATGACCGCAATTAGATGAGCAGTTAAGATCACCCTGGTCAGTTGACTTTCTCATTGACCGACATCTATAATCTGCATCCTCTCTGGAAAAGATAATTGAACATGTATAGTCCAGTTTGTTTGCAGTTGTTTGTGTGATGAGCTGTAAATGTAACCTGCATTATGACCTGGTTAAAATAGGTTATAGATATCCAGAGAGACTGAATCCCAACAAGGCTTCTGTGTTTGTCCAAAACTGATGAATGAATTAAAAAAAAAATACCAAAGGTGAGTGAACTGCCCACTCACCTTTTTAAGAGAAATAGAATAGTTTTCGCAAAGACTCTCTTCAAATCCAGTTTTAGTTCTAGAAAAAAATTAGAAACATGACCTTTAGAGAGCTGTCCTTCAACACTGGATTTGGCTTGGCTGCATCAGCATGTCCACTGTAATCCAAGGAAGAGCAGTTTGGGTCAAAAACTGGAGAGATGTCAGAGCAGCAGTCACTCTGTGGTCATATTGATTTCTTGAAACCAGGCAACGGAGGACAAATTCATCCCAATGGTTGCTAATAGACATTCACCATTAAAAGCAGTCAATGCTACTTGATGCTAAGTGGTCACAGCGGTAGCGGGCTTCTTGTCCGTTTACAAGCTCTTCAGAGGCTTGTAACCCCCAGATTCCACTAGGAACTGAACAATTAGCTTCACCCTTGAAAGAGGAAGAACGAAATGAAGAAAAAAAAGGAACAAAATGAACACGGAACAAAAAAACTTGATGATTATGAGCCTTCAGTTGGATTACCATATTGCTGCCTCAAGTGTCAGGAGAGCACTATTCTGAGTGGCAATGGTCTTCTCTGCAGGCTTTCCCACTGTTTGCACAGTAAGCAGGGGATGAGCTAATGTAGGCAAGGGGAGGGGAGACTGAGGTGTTTCTGATTACCTAATACTGGCTAGAACCCACTTTAACCACTGCCTTTTAGTGTATCATCTTCCCGCTGTGCACTTACTCTTTTTATATTGTTGTAATTGCTGATTTTTACAGCTTAGGAATAGAAAGTATTCCGTTGTCCCGCTGTCTTTTCTCATAAAACAGTTCTTTTGAATTACAATATGAAAGACGCATGCCGTTTTTCGGTTGTTTTTTAACTTGGCATTTGGCCCTTTAATGGTCTTTAGGTGCATTATGGTTGATTATAGCTCTTCCATATTCACCTTAAACGTCTGTAAAAAGGCAATCATTGACATTCGACAAAGAGCAAACAGTCACGTGGAGTGTCCAGGCTTTTACTGTTGAATGATAGCGGTCATAAATGTGGTCCCTGGTGCGACACAGAACAGATGGATGGAAACCTTGGAAGAGCCCATAAGAGCTGCTGTTCAGTTTCCCCCCACGATGATGCCGTGGGTCATGTCGCAGCCGCAGATAAAAATGAGAGCCGAGAGTCCTGAAAAGGGAAAACTGACAAGGGAGTAGGGGACGTCGAGTTGATTAGTAGTGCTCTGAGTGGGGGTCGCAGGACGAAGCAGAATGGATACTGGGAGGGACTGCTTTATCTCTGTCGTTCACGGCTGACTTCTTCACCCTGGCCTGTTTCCCCAAAGTGATTCAAGCTGCCCCAGTGGCGGTTTTCTTCCCAGAACAAGAAGTCACCATGAATAGGAGCATCCACAGGGAGCCCTATTTGTATGCGCAGGCAGCCAGCTATGAAATGACAGGATGATACCGACTCTTTAAACTCTCTCCAAGAGCAGCTTGCATGGCACACACCCTGTTCTCAGTGTTGATCCACTTCCATTTCAATCTTTTATTTTCCCATCTTCCTCTGTCCCCCTCCCCTGTCCTCTTTAGCCATGTCCTTCCACGTTTTGCCATTCACAAACTGATTTGGCAAGACAGGGAGGGTCTCAAGAGCATTTCCTTCCGCCTTTATAAAGTCTCAGAGATCACCATGTGCACAACTTGTTAATCTTTTACACTGATTAATTATTTGTGTTGAATTCTCCCGTGAGCCCCTTCATGAAAGACATCACTAGCACCTCTGAAAAGCTATATCTTTTTTTGAAGTAGAATAAATTTGTTGTTCCCAAGCTTTTTACTGCTTACATCTTTTCCCCGAGAGGCAGCTGTAGTCTGTGATAGTCTGTGTTTTCTTGCCGAGCCGACATGTTTACTGAGAACGAACTTCTCCCAACTCTGCTCCACAGACGTGGGGTCAGTTGAGGGCCTGGCGTACCATCGTGGCTGGGATACGCTCTACTGGACCAGCTACACAACGTCCACCATCACCCGCCACACCGTGGACCAGAGCCGCTCAGTGGCCTATAACCGCAACACTGTGGTCACCATGTCTGGCGACGACCACCCCAGAGCCTTTGTGCTGGACGAATGTCAGGAGTGAGTCATTAATAATTCAGCTTGATGTTCTGCACTGCACCTGGGCTCTGTTCCAACAGCGTCCTTTATTTCCTTTTTTTTTGTGAACATCAGATTTATTTTGGATCAGTCAACCATAGCTGTTATTACACCAAGACCTTCTGGAAGCCGCTGTTCTTCCCCACTACAAATCACGATTCTTCTCTTGTGTTTGTTTCCGGTGCAGTCTCATGTTTTGGACCAACTGGAATGAGCAGGCTCCCAGCATCATGAGGGCTTCTTTGAATGGCGCCAACGTGCTTGTGATCATTGGCAGTGACATTAAAACTCCCAACGGCCTGGCCATAGACCACCGCGCCGAGAAGCTCTACTTTTCTGATGCCACGCTGGACAAGATCGAGCGCTGCGAATATGATGGCAGCAGCCGTTATGTGAGTCAGTCCCTTTATTTTTCTGCAGAGAATGGAGCTGACATCATTATTGAGGTGTCAGCTTTGGTTTTACAGTGCCGTTTGAAATGGTACAGAGCTGACATTTGAATTACTAAAAATGTATTTTTTTTTTCTATTTTAGGTGTTGCTGAAGAATGAGCCTGTCCATCCATTTGGCCTGGCGGTGTATGGGGACTACATCTTCTGGACTGACTGGGTGAGGAGAGCTGTGCTCCGGGCTGACAAATACACAGGAGGAGACATGAAGGTGCTGCGTGCTGACATCCCTCAGCAGCCGATGGGCATCATTGCTGTGGCCAATGACACCAACAGCTGTAAGTATCACTGGACTCGTTCTAAATCAACCAGTTAAAGAATAATTCAGATGTTTTTATTTTATTTTTTTAAGTGTGCACCAATCATGTAGCCCCTTTCTTTTAGCAGCATCAGTAGCAGATAATGTAGCTGGGAAACTAGCAACAGGGTAAAACTAACAAGGCATTTGTTTAAAAAACACAGTTATCTGAAGACAAGCCTGTCTGAAAAGCTTAGCCTGTTTTGCACATTTATTTGTATTATAATTCTTGCAAAGATGCATATCAGTATCAGTATCAATATTGCCTTATTTACTTCATACTTTGTTTATTAAAAGGGACATTGCACAACTAGCAAAATTGCACCAGAATTAGCTATGAGCTCATTTTCATCTGCAGTCCCCTGGCAGGAAACATAAACAGGCACATAACCCACAACTAGACAATTTACATACACAGATCAACAATGCAGAACAACAATAACACAAAAATTTTACATGTTTACAGTGCAGATTTAAAGAACAAAAAACAAGAACAGACTCATGTTAAAGGCAGGCAAACTTTTCTTAAAAATGGTAAAGCCTGTAGACTCTCTCATATTAACAATTAGATTTCTTGACTGACTTGATGAAAAAGACAGAAGGTGGTTTGTCTAAAAATGTTTTTTCTGTGTGGAGTCACAATGTCACCTCTCAGAGAGTTTCTAGTCCCCTTCACACTGGCTCTTGGTACAAGTACACAGTGTTTTAAAGGGGGTTGTGTGCGATCATAAATAATTTCATACATCAGACAAAAAGTCATCCATGCATATTTGATAGTAATAATACAGTAGTGATAGTCTTTCGGCTTTTTGTCTATGATTTTCATGGTTGGTTTGTTAGAGGATGTGTAGTGGCTTAAGTCACTCCTGCCTAGGTTGTTATGCAATACAATACATCCCATCCATCTCATGGATGGGAAGAGATTGGTATCAGCCTTAGAAAACCATATCTGTGCATCCCTGTTGTAAAAGAAATTCAGTCTCACAGCACAGGAAGGTTTTTGTAGCCATTCATTCTTGCACAGGAGGGAAAAACAGCTTCCACAGGTGTGAAAATTACCCAGGCTACATAATCCATCCCAGTAAACATGAAGCTTTGACATGGATTTGTCAGAGCTTTTGTTTTGTCAGTATTTCATTATGACGGTATTAAGTGTTTTCATATCAGTTCACACACTGTTGCGCACTGCTTACTGTCAATCACCTGACAGGCACAGGCACGAAAGGAAGGCTCCTGAATGAAATAATCCCACAAAACACGATGGCTTACAACTTTTAATGTCACATCCTTATCTTGGTTAGCTGGAAACACATTTAATATAAAGCTGTGTGTTTGAAACAGAATTTTTTTTTAAATGATGAAAAACAAATACACATTAAACAGTCTAATTACTTATGCAATGCGAAATGATTAGGGGAAAATGTAAATTTCAAATAACACAGTCTTGTTATTGTGATAAAATGTATTTCTCATTATATAATGACACGTTTTATCACTTCACTAACTCTCCTGGGTAATTACATCCCTTTAGGTGAATTTTCTCCTTGCCGAACAAATAACGGAGGTTGCCAAGACCTTTGTCTGCCCACATCAGATGGACGGGTCAACTGCAGTTGCCGTGGAGACAGACGACTTCTGGAGGACAATACCTGTTCCGGTGAGTGTTAGCTTAGACAGTTATATAATAATAATCCACCGTAGGATAAAACTTACTGTAGGATGTTTGTCACTAATTTTAAACATTTCTGCCCTTCCAGCTCTGAACATGTCATGTGGAAGTGTGGATGACTTTGAGTGTGGCAACGGTGATTGTATCAACTACAGCCTGACCTGTGATGGTATGGCCCACTGCAAGGACAAGTCTGATGAGAAGCAGTCCTACTGTGGTGAGTTTCCCCACGGGGATATTAGTTGTTAGTATATCGAGTTCCCATGGCTCATCACTTACATTTCACAATTTAGCTAATAGTCTTATCCAGATCAACTTACAACGAGTACTTTAATTACTAGATCACCATCATTATGCATACTAACCAAGCATAATGAGTTACATGATGCAAAAGCTGGAGCCATAGTGCCTCAAAAATATTTATGTGTAGTCATGAACCATGAGTAATCACACAAGTGATGAGTGCTTGGAAAATAAATTCAAAAATTAAGAGCTGAGGAGAGCTAGAGGGAATTTTTTTTATCAGTTTGGTTGAGAAATTACAACTAATGAGTTTGGTTTAGAAAACGCAGTACTGAATCTTTTGATTAAGGCCATATTTCAAGTAAGAAAAATGGCTCTATGCACTTCTCCTGACCCTCTAATCGTTGCTGCTCTTCCACAGCCAATCGCCTGTGTAAGAAAGGCTACAGACGCTGCATTAATGGCCGCTGCATCGGTCACCAGTTCTGGTGTGACGGCACGGACGACTGTGGCGACCACTCAGATGAACTACCCTGCAACAGTAAGAGTTTATCCATGTGTCAGTTGCAATTGATTAAAAAAGCATTGATCAGCTAGGCTCTTGACAGGTGCAAAAATGAGGAACCATACCACTTCCTTCCTGCAGTCTCATCACTGGCTTCCTTTCAGCTATAAAATTAACTTTAAATCTTCCTGGTTGGTAATAAAGATTTGCATAATCTTGCACAAAAATACATTTCTGAACTTTTCTGACCTTGCAACATTGCTGCAGCATGTTTGTCAGGTTTTCCCATCCAGTTTCTTGGGCATTCTGTGGTCTGGCCTTAAGCTATGTAAATGCCTTACCTTCCCAGAAGTTTTAGATTAGCACAATCCATTGCTATTTGTAAAAATAAATTGAAGACACTTTTCTTTGCGGACTTCTGGTGTGATTTGTTGTACCTACTTTTTTCCATGTACTCTGTCCCTTTTGCTGGTTTATTGTTCTGCTGTTTTATTCTTTAGCCATTTGAAGTGTTTGCTAAAGGTGCTATAAAAATAAAGTCAACTTGGCAAGGATTAGGTTTTGCATGTGACTAAATATAGGTGTGATTTCCCCCTTGCATAAATAAACAAAAAAATCTGTGTTTCCTGCAGTGACCTTATGTAAACCAGGAGAGTTCCAGTGCAAAGATGGAAGCTGCATCTCCAACTACAGCCGCTGTGACCAGGTGGTCAACTGTGAGGACGCCAGTGATGAAATGAACTGTCGTAAGTAATCTACTGCAGCTTCAACCACTAGACACCTGAAAACTATAAATGAACATGCAGGCATA
Organism: Holocentrus rufus; assembly: GCA_900302615.1. Classification (NCBI taxonomy): domain Eukaryota; kingdom Metazoa; phylum Chordata; class Actinopteri; order Holocentriformes; family Holocentridae; genus Holocentrus; species Holocentrus rufus. The sequence goes on along the minus strand of OMLF01017178.1, from coordinate 34,326 downwards.
GAAGAAAGAAGAAAGTTTGCAGTTGAAAATTAGGTGTGTTTTGACAAGAGACTAACCCGGGGGGCTTCCTGGTGACTCAGTCTGCCAAAAATGCATGCCATGTGCTCATAACTGCATGGATTCAAATCTAAGCTCATATTACATCTACTTTTCCCTCTTTTCTCTTTCGGCTTCTCGATTTGTGTAGGTGTTAGAAAAAAAATCATAAATGGAGGACAAGGTGGGCCACTGACTGACACTAATGTGGGAAAATATATTTTTTTCAGTTTTTTCAAAGCTTTTACCTTTCTTCTTCTTCTTCACAGAACCCACTGACTGCTCCCGTTTCTTCCGTCTGGGAGTGAAAGGAGCTTCCTTCCAGAGCTGTGAGAAAACCACCCTCTGCTACCTGCCCTCCTGGGTGTGTGACGGCAACAACGACTGTGGAGACTTCTCAGATGAGAGGAACTGCCCAGGTTGGACACTTTGTTTCATTTAACATGCCCTGTCCTCCAAATTTCTCTTTTAATTGTGAAAAGGTCCTACATTGTATTTCTGTCACCTTGCAGATAAAAGGAAACTCAAGTGTCCAGTCAATTTCTTCGCCTGCCCCAGTGGCCGCTGCATCCCCATGAGCTGGACGTGCGATAAGGAGAACGACTGTGAGAATGGAGCTGACGAGACACACTGCGGTCAGTCTGCTGCACAGATGTTTGCTGATTAAACAAGGCACACCTTTGTGCCTTCTTAAAGACCAACGTATAGCTGTTTTTCTTGGCGTTTTTCTTCTTGGTGTGCATGGAAAGGCGCTGGATGAATGAAATCATTCTTTCATCATTTTGAGCTTTGCGTTTATTCACTTTGCAGACAAGTTTTGCACATCCACCCAGTTTGAGTGTGGGAACCACCGCTGCATCTCCAGCCACTGGGTGTGTGACGGCTCCGATGACTGCGGCGACGGCTCTGATGAAGACCAGAAGTGCAGTGAGTGGAAATCCCCTCGCACACTTATTTCCACTCCGTTCACGTCACTCACCTTGGCAACTGCCAGCCACTGTATAACCACTTTCTTTCACACACACACACACACACACACACACAGAGGAGTATATGAGACTTTATGACGTAAGCTTGTTATGTAACTCTCCCATATGCTGTCGCAGAATCCAAGACCTGCAGTCCCGAGGCATTCCAGTGTCCAGGCTCCCATATGTGTGTACCTCAACGCTGGAAGTGCGATGGGGACAAGGACTGTCCTGACGGAGCAGATGAGAGTGTCAAGGCCGGCTGCAGTAAGTAGGGCGGTTATAAAATCGCCTAAAAGAATATCTCAATTAAAAGGCCAGATGCCGCCCCTCATTGTCTCATGAGTATTAACCCAAGTGCACTCTCTGTCTTTTGCAGTGTACACCAACAGCACTTGCGATGACGAGAACGAGTTCATGTGCCAGAACAGACAGTGTATCCCCAAGCACTTTGTGTGCGATCATGACATCGACTGCTCCGATGGCTCAGATGAATCCCCAGAATGCGGTAAGTGGGTGTGTTGCCCGGAAGAAAAAAATGAGTCGGCGGCTTAAAAGCTGAGAGGAAATAATGGGTTGAGAGTGAATGTTATTTGTGATTGTTGTGCTCGCAGTAGAGCATGAATGTGAGGATTAATATCGTGACGCTGTCCGTCCTCACGGTGCAGAATACCCAACATGTGGTCCAGACGAGTTCCGCTGTGCCAACGGCCGCTGCCTCAACCAGAAGAGCTGGGAGTGTGATGGGGAGTTTGACTGCCAAGACCGCTCCGACGAAGCCCCCAAGAACCCCCGCTGCACTGACTCGGGTGGGGACTGTAATCACTGCACCACCTTTTATGACTCTTTATTACCTCATTCTGTCTGATAAATCAAGCGTGAATGACATAAAAACTTCCGTTCAGAAGGTGATATACATATCCTGCGCTTAAGCAACATCTATATAACTTCCCATATTCCTGTGATTTCAGAGAGGAAGTGCAATGAATCAGCTTTTATGTGTCGCAACGGAAAGTGTCTGAACGAGACGCTGCTGTGTGACCGCAACGATGACTGTGGCGACGGCTCGGATGAGCTCAACTGCTTCATCAACGAGTGTCTGAACAGTAAGCTGAGTGGGTGTTCGCAGCTCTGTGATGACCTCAAGATTGGCTTCAAGGTAAGCTGTCTGAGCTGCGTGACGATTTCTGCACTTTGTTCACAAGTTTTCGACGGTCGTATTAAAGAAACGGCAGTTATTTCCAACCCGAGTGTCCAAAACTCCCTTCAGAAATCATGCGAAGGAGTTTAGACAAGTACCAGGAACTCAGGAATAAGTGGCCTCACATTTTCTAGAGCATCTAAAGCAGTTTGTTCCTGAACGTACTTACTTTAATGACCCTAAACGATGCAGTCAGCATGGCCTCAGCAACAGGGATGGAAAGTGGGTGGGGCGAATTTTATCAATGGTGAGTTAAGGAGGCCCCGAAGTAAGAAAGATTTGGAATCTGGTAGAAGGCATTTGGTTATGTAAGACGGAGACATGTTTTTGGCTCGCTTTCTTGAAAGTATGGAGACAGTCTTAGAACAGCCTGAACTCCCTGTGAACTCTCATGACTGCTGTTACGGCTGTGCTCACGGCTTCATCTGAAAATTAAAAGGGACATTTTAAATCATTTTGGGTGAAATGATCCAGGTTTGCGGAGGTGGTGCATGTTGAGATCTCTAGAAATTAAGTGAAAACAGTCTTTGCAGCTGTATATAACTTAACCCGTTGAAGACTTTTTTCCACCTTTATCTCTAATCTACAGTTTAGTGTGTGCTGTGAGTTAGCACATAATTCTGTAGGTAGAGGTTTGATGTGTATCAGCGTCTTTTTCAACACCTCTGTGCTTATGGGAAATGAGAGTTGAGATTACTAGAGCTGCAAGCAGATTAAGATCTTTAATGAGCTAGAACTTTTACCATATCCTGTGGTAAGATGTTGTGCATGCCACTTGGTTTTAACACTCATGTAGGAAGTCAGTTTAGCTACTGCTAGCTTATTGTGCCTAAGCCAGATTCATAAATATTTTTAATGGCTGCTAATAAAGCCTATATTTCCAGTTCAGTTGATTTCATACCTGTGTTGAGAAATCTGAATCCATTACACTTTACATAGCAATAGGGCAGGAATTGGGCTTGTGTGGGATTTTAGTGAAAAAAACAAATGTCAGATTGGCTGACTGAATGGTTTTGAGACAAGCGGTGGCAGTCCCTTGTAAATGGGTGTCTTGCATAGAGCTCACAGGTGGCAGATCTTGCTCCACCAAGCACTGACTCAGATAAGAGGAGGCCGTGTGTTTTGACATGCCTTCTGTGCTCTTGGCCCCTCCAGTGCAAGTGTCATCCTGGTTTCCAGCTGAAGCGGGATGGGAAGACGTGTGTGGACATAGACGAGTGCACAACCACCTACCCCTGCACTCAGCGCTGCATCAACACACACGGCAGCTTCCACTGTCTCTGTGTGGACGGCTTTGAGCTCAGCCCCAATGACCCCACCATCTGCAAGTCCACATCAGGTAAGCCACATGTGTGTGTGTGCATGCGTATGCGTGCTTTGCTAAACTGTTTCCAAATGAATCATGACTTTTTTTTAATCTATTTTTACAGAGGAGGAGCCCTATCTGATCTTTGCCAACCGTTACTACCTGAGAAAACTCAACCTGGATGGATCCAACTACACTCTTATCAAACAGGCAAGAAACAGTTGTATTCAGTTTCACCAAATGACATATCAACCTGGTTTTTATTTATAGCTGTCCATAAAACTGCTCCTAATGCATCTGTCGATCTTCCAGGGTCTGAATAATGCAGTGGCCCTGGATTTCCACTATGCAGAGCAAATGATCTACTGGACAGATGTGACCACTCAGGGCAGCATGATCCGCCGCATGCACATGAATGGCAGCAATGTAGAGGTCAGTGGAGAAATCTAACTTCTTCATTTTTTATATCTTATTTCTTTCACACTGGTTAGATAGTCATTCAATGTGCAAGTCTCTGATTGGGTATTTTATCTATATCTTACTCTGGCAGGTGTTGCACCGGACCTCTCTGAGTAACCCAGATGGTTTGGCAGTGGACTGGGTGGGCGGGAACCTGTACTGGTGTGACAAGGGCCGGGACACCATCGAGGTGTCAAAGCTCAATGGAGCGTACCGGACTGTCCTGGTCAACAGCGGTTTGAGGGAACCACGTGCTGTGGCTGTAGACGTACGATATGGGTGAGGAACATGGCTCATATTGGGTCACATACGCTATCATGTTTCAGTTTCTTGGTGGTTTTGGTATTTTATTGTAGCTCTTTACTTGTTTTTGATATTTACGTGTAGTTTCATTGTGATCTATACTGTAATGCAATGGTGTCTTTCTCTCCTGACCGTTAGGTACCTGTATTGGTCTGACTGGGGTGACAACCCCCACATAGGGAGAATAGGGATGGACGCCACCAACCGGAGTGTCATCATTGAGGACAAGATCACCTGGCCCAACGGCCTAACTCTGGACTTCATCAATGACCGCATATACTGGGCCGACGCCAGAGAGGACTACATCGAGTTCGCTAGCCTGGACGGCTCCAACAGACACACAGGTAACAGCAGCTGGGCATATACATACACACACACACACACATTTTCTGTCATTATCTTCACCCATCTAACAACGCATTCCAATTAAATAAATACCAAAATTGACAAGTAATTTATTTTCTAGTATTTTAATAAATAAAACCATCATAGATTTTTTTAACCCTCCCTTCACCTTTTCCCTCATGCAAAACTGCCTTTCTCTCCCTAATACATGCAGCTAAACTGTTGGTATATATCTTACTTTTGAACAGACCTTCACTATATTCTGTCCTGCTATATCATTCTGTTTCAACTGGTCATACATCGATTACAGAAGCTAGATGCTCTCAAAATGCCACTTCATTGTGATTTTAATTAAAAATAAATAGAAGATGCTTTCTCTGAGCGTCATTTTTGAGACTTTTATATCAAGTAAAAGTTGAGGAGAACTGCGACACTTTAAGCCGCTAGAATAAAACTCTTGTTTTTCTTTTTGCACTTGCCAGGCAGAACTATTGTTCATGAAAGGGAGTCTCATTAGTTAGGAAACGAGGAAGTGCAGACATCTGGTCTGTGTTTGTAATAGGATACTACTCCCACTCTGCACACTACATGCATCATGGTTAGTGTGGTACTATACGAATGTAACCCTGACGACCACAAAAAGTTCAGCTGTGGCCAGCTTTTCTCCATTGACAAGATTGTTGACTGTCCACACATGGGCCAATTTTCTATGGTGACTCAACAGTATAGAAAATGAATGGACTTCGATAGAGTTGTTAATCGTGTTACTCACAGCATGGAAGCATGGACGAGGAGAGTGTCATTCAGAAAACAGTCATGCACGCATGCACGCATGCACATACTGGTATGGGAGCCACCAAGCAGGTCAGATGGTTGTTGGGGAGAGTCTGGTGGTCTAGGCCCAGTGGGACAGACGGCCTGAATAGGGGAGATTGTTCTGACCACTGAGGGCTCTAGCATGCATGACGTCTGAATAGCACTCCCTTGTTTTTAGCACACTCACTACAATAGTTGATATTGTCAAGCAACCAGGCGTGCAGAAGAATGCAAGAGTGCAGAGGATGTCTCTATTGAAATTCCTCACATTTGCTAGACTCTGTTAAACACATGAGCGCGCCTCGCACAAAGCGTCCCCTGAGGATTTCTGCTCCCGACAGCTATGGCATCAAGTCAGTTCCTCAGCGGAGTTGGGACCAAGAATTTACATAGTGTAAAATCTTGTGTGTGGGTGTATTGGATAGTATACGATTTACAAAAAAAAAATGCTTGTGAGGGAGAATTGTGCTGTGAATGACGCACAAGTTTTGGATGTACTAAGTACTTTAAGTGTTCCCACCAGAAAACTATGGAACTGCTGGAAGCATGCTGGAGTGAGAGCTACGCTTGTTGCAGCTTGAATTCAATTTTCACCTGGAATTCAGTGGGAAAATAACTGCAGAATATGCAATAAAATACAAAGTTAGCCCTTGGTAGCGTGAATCAAAGAAGACCTGGTTGTGATGTTGAGTGTACTGACCGATCAAGCATATCTTGTGTTAGCTTTTCAGGGTTAGCCCACCTGTAGTTATTCACCCATCCCCCACCTTACACTCAAACATCAGCGTGGACCCGTGTGTGTTTGCGGAGTGAGACTTGGCGTGTTTGGATTCAGATAAGAGTGGATCAAAGGGCGCTTCATGCTAATCTGCTTGATATCTCCGTTTAATCTAGCGTTGTAAAACTGCTATCACATGATAAGCACAGGGAAGAACACATATTAATTATTTAAAGTACATCACAGGTTATTATCAGCGCTGACCCACGGTCACCTAACAGCATCAATAATGTTTAGTGTGTCCATGTATATGAGTGCATGTGTGTATCCATGCATGTGAGAGTTACTGGATTACCGTGTTTTACAGCAGAATAAAGCTAATGGTGTGTTTCCATAACAGCGTGTTCCAGCCCCAAACACAGAGCAAACACATGAAATGACAAGTATATGGGAGCGGAAACATCGCAATTAGAGTGTAAACCCTAATGAACCATGGCACTTGTTGCGTAACACTTAGATACAGTAGAGCCATTGTAGCTGTGCACCCCACCCAACTTCTGTTCTGCATTAATATTGCAAGATTTTTCAAAATATTTATCTTGGAGGTAGCCTGCAGCAACAAGAGAAGCAAGCATGCGGAGAGTCTGAATACTGAAATTGCCTCATTATGAGTTAGCATCAGGGTTCCCACAGGTCATGGAATTTCTGCAATATCATGGCCGTTTGAGATAATTTGGGAATTTGATCATTTATCCGGTAAACTCAGGAAATCAGGGAATTTTGCAAATGGGTCACTTTTGGGAATATGCCAGAATTTATTTGCAGTTTGTTTCACACATTGCATTAGATTAGTGGTTTTCATTATATGGCCGCTTCTCCACCGCAACTATCCTGGAAACCAGACTGTTAACCACTTTAGAGCATTTCTGACTTTAAAAACTGCAGAAAAAAATCAGGAAGGAATCTCAGTTCTAGATCATGGACATGTTCCAGCGAATTATGGAAATTCTCTATGTAGTATGATGAAAGTGCTATAATTGACCATTTATTTGATTATTTTCAATGTTTGTATGTTCATCCACAGTTCTTAGCCAGGACATCCCCCACATCTTTGCCATGACTCTGTTTGAGGAGTTCATCTACTGGACTGACTGGGAGACCAAGTCCATCAACAGAGCTCATAAGACCCTGGGCACCAACAAGACCACCCTGATCAGCACCCTGCATCGACCCATGGATGTCCACATCTACCATCCCTACCGCCAGCCTGAGGGTAAGAGATTCACTGAACCATCTTCATCCACTTGTATGCACATATCAGTGCAGTCAGAAGTTGAAACACCCCCCTCTTTCCCTCTTTCTCTTCTTCCCAGTGCTCAACCACCCCTGCCAGACAAACAACGGGGGTTGCAGCAACCTCTGCCTGCTCTCCCCTGGAGGAGGCTACAAGTGTGCTTGTCCCACCAACTTCTACCTGGCTAATGATCAACGCACCTGCATGTCCAACTGTACTGCCAGCCAGGTAAGGAGGCTGTCTAAACATCGTTGGACAGTAATGAATATGGCTGAATAAGCAAAGTGGTTACGTGTCTTTTCATGTTCTGTGTTTGCATCTGGTGTATGTCCAACCATATCTCTGATTTATCTCCTTCTTCAATTCCAGTTTGTGTGCAAAAATGACAAGTGCATCCCCTTCTGGTGGAAATGTGACACGGAAGACGATTGCGGCGACCGGTCGGATGAGCCTGAAGATTGCCGTAAGTGCTTGAGAAAGAGGATGGGGATGGAAATTTGGCAAGGATAGAGGGGGGAGGGGTCAAATTCCTACAACATGGTAAATGCATGTGATTAGATTTGATTCTAATTCAGCGAGAGAGGGATAATTCTGCAGGGAGGAGGTGAAGTGCATGAGGGGTTAACACACGGTGGTCTGAGGTAGGCATGATCTTGATCGACTGTGACGGTTACTTTTCTGACAGCCGAGTTCAAGTGCAGGCCAGGTCAGTTCCAGTGCGGAACGGGCATTTGCACAAACCCTGCTTACATCTGTGATGGAGACAACGACTGCCAGGACAACTCGGACGAGGCCAACTGCGGTACATCTCTCTTACTACTTTTTCTGTTCATATGCTATTTATTTCATTTATTTCATTCCCATTTGCCCATCTGGTTTGTCATTTTCTTGCTTCTTTATTCTTTTTTTCCCCTTTTTATTTGATCCCTTTTTCTGCTACATCTTCTGCCTCATGTTTGGTCAATTTTTTCTTCTATTCCACCTCCAACATTTTGATATTCACTACCATATTCAGTACCATATCTGCTGTTTGTCTGTAATTGCTCTGCAGATATCCATGTTTGCCTGCCCAGCCAGTTCAAATGCTCCCACCCCAGCCGCTGCATCCCGGGCATCTTCCGCTGTAATGGGCAAGACAACTGTGGAGAAGGAGAGGATGAGAAGGACTGCCGTGAGTCGATGCCTTTTTCTCTTTTCTCTGCCATTTTTTTTTTTGCTCTCCTGCCATCAAATACAAGGTTATTTCTGATATGCTAATGCTTCAGCTTGGTATTTCACTGCAAGCAGTAACTCTTTTTATTTGCTCTTAATTACAACAGCCGAGGTCACATGTGCCCCCACCCAGTTCCAGTGCGCCATCACCAAGCGCTGCATCCCTCGTGTCTGGGTGTGTGACCGCGACAATGACTGTGTGGACGGATCTGACGAGCCCGCCAACTGCAGTAAGGCTTCCCATTCTGTCATTGCATTCCCTTTATTCGGCTTAGCGTCATCCCGATACACTCTCACTACACCCTCCAAATGTTCCCCTCTGCAGCCCAGATGACGTGTGGCGTGGACGAGTTCCGCTGCAAAGACTCCGGACGCTGCATCCCGGCTCGCTGGAAGTGTGACGGCGAGGACGACTGTGGCGATTCGTCAGACGAGCCCAAAGAAGAGTGTGGTGAGCATCCTGTTTCTTTAAAAAAAAAAGAATCACATGTTTTTGTTTTTTTATGATGTTGTCATTTGTATGTTCTCTCACTGAACTCGCTAAAATCTTTTCTGTGTTTCGTGCAGCTGAGAGGACGTGTGAGCCATACCAGTTCAGATGTAAGAACAACCGCTGTGTGCCGGGCCGCTGGCAGTGTGACTATGACAACGACTGTGGGGACAACTCAGATGAAGACAAGTGCGGTAGGTGTCACTTCCCAGCCCTGCGATGACATCCTCATCCGGTACACCATCATAACACCTCTTATCACATCTCGTTACTGCAGTCATGCTCACGCCTTGTCCATTGATGATGCACTGGTCCACTGTGCACAGGTTACTTGTCAATGTTGCTGCCCTGATACTCGATTGACTATTGTTCTGCTCACCAAACACATTTCCATTCACTGTCATTTCTGATGCATCTCACCTCATTTGTTATTTGTTTCATTTCATACTGTCCTGTTGGCATGAGCCAGAGGTAGGTCACTCCACCTTCATATGCAACACCCCCCTCATGTTCAGTGTGTCACCTCTCTGTTGTGCCTCCTGCTGCATCCTGTCTCCATTTCAGCCATTGCCGGCACATGTCCCTGTGCACCACTTATCCCCATCAAACTGTTAGAGGGTGCAAGCAGAGCTCCAAATGGTTTCATTTTGTATCAGGATTGTAGCGCTCGACTTTTGCCACTAGGTGCCACTGCACAACTTTTTAAAATACTGCACAGTATTTTTTTTAAATTTCCAGCTAATCTTTATTATTGCTACAAATGATACATATATAAACGCAGATAATGAGTGTATACTAAAATCCCATTAAGTCTGAGATTTATATGGAGCCCCTCTTGCACCTCATTTGACCTCCTGTATTATCTATAATCTACCGCATGCTTGTTCCAACCCTTGTGGCAAGTGTTGTGGCAATTAATATCCATTATAGCTTACTCCTGGGAGTAAGTACCAGCATTGTCCTTGACATGAACCATGTTTTTTTTCTTTTTTTTCCTTTCTCTTTCAGTGCCGCGGCAGTGCTCAGAAAGTGAGTTTGCCTGCACCAACGGCCGCTGTATTGCGGGGAGATGGAAGTGTGATGGAGACCATGACTGTGCTGATGGATCCGATGAGGTGCAGAAACACACGCCCAAATTTAATTTCAATGATATTTGAAGAGAAAGAAGTTTCGTGGGATTATCAGTTATTGTTTTATTAGTATGAAAGCTGAAGCTTGTTTGAACCCTGGCTGCGTCTTTTCCTCAGCATGGCTGCGATCTCAAGTGTGACAACGACCAGTTCCAATGTAAGAACGGACACTGCATCCCCATCCGCTGGCGGTGTGACGCTGACGCCGATTGCATGGATGGAAGTGATGAGGAGAAGTGTGGCAGCTCTGGTGAGTGTGTGTGTTATCAACTAATGTTTGTATATGCTGCTGTGATGTTTATTGCAACTTTGCTGCATGTCTAATTGTGTTTTCATTGTTAACCTTGTCTGAAAAATGAATTTCCTTCATGGAGCAATAAAGTTTGAGTTGTATCAAGACAAAATAGCCATTCAAGTTGTATCACACAGTTGTAGTGACAGATCCCTCCCTGTGTTTCACAGCTGGACGTCTCTGCCCTCTGGATGAGTTCCAGTGTAACAACACCTTGTGCAAACCTCTTGCCTGGAAGTGTGACGGGGAGGACGACTGCGGGGACAACTCTGACGAGAATCCTGAGGAGTGCAGTGAGTGCACACGTCAATCGCTTCCCGTCACTATTTTTGTTTGAGCACAAAGCTCCTCCTGAACTATTCACTGAGCTCTCCTGAATTGTTTGTTCCTCTTCTGCTCTCAGGGAAGTTCCAGTGCCCGCCCACCAGGGCTTTCCGATGCCAAAATGACCGTGTGTGTCTGCAAGTGTCCAAGAGATGTGACGGCATCAACAACTGTGGCGACAACTCGGATGAACTGAACTGCCGTAAGCTATGGGGCTTTTCAAATTGCTATGATTTGCACACTTTTCTGACGTTCATAAATGGAATTTTTGACCTTTATGTGTATTTAATATTGTGTCTGCAGAGGCTCCTCCAGCTGTGCCCACATGTGAGAAGGATGAGTTCCTTTGTGCTAACGGCAGGTGCATTAGCTCCACCCTGCGCTGTAACTTCTTCAACGACTGTGAGGACTACGGCTCCGATGAAATCGGCTGCAAGACAGGTACCTGAACTGTCACAGCTAATCCCTGCATCACAGTACATTACAAATCTCTGGTCTCGACTTTAAGTTCATGTCATTTCTTTCTATTTCAGTCATGTTAAAATTGTTTCCTTACTGTCTTTTTTTGTATATCCATGTTTAGACACCAAGCTCAACGACTGTCGGAGTAACAGGACTCAGTGTGGCGATGGAGACGAGGCCCACTGCGTCACCAACAGCACCGACTCCTTCTGCTCCTGCAAACCAGGCTTCCAGAAGACGGGACACCACACCTGTGGAGGTACAGACCCACAACAGTGCTAAACACGACACGTTATCATTTTCTTCAAGCTTTACAAAATAGATTTTAAAAACTATAATATGGAACTTGTACTTATAAAGGAACTTTTCAACCTCGTTAAATTATCACGCACTTTGCAAAGCTGGTTTCTGTGGTGTTATTCCCATGCCGGTACATAGTTGATCTTTAGTGACACGTTTTACGTCAACTACTTCAAAATTTCCACGAGAATTGTATACTGAAATTCTAGCATGGCTAATTAACTCGTCCGATGATTCCATGACTCTCAAAGTTTTTTTTTTTAGTCTTTCCAGTTTTTCGTTGCAACTTGAAGACTGAAATACATTCAGGGCAACCCCAAAGTGTACTTTTCAAGCAACATTTAATTTACTGTCATAAGAGGGAGATGGAAAAAGGTTTAAAACTAGAGAGGGAGTTTGTGCTCTTGACTCAGTTCTTAGTAGAAAGGAGGCCAGGACAAGAAACATGAAAAAAGACTTGGAAACGTGACCTTCATCAGTATCAGATGTTTTATATTTTTCTGTCTGATGTGTTTTCCCACTTCTGTCATGCTCTCTCAGATAAAAATGAGTGTCAGCAGTTTGGAGTGTGTTCCCATGTCTGCAACAACACGAAAGGCTCCTACAAGTGCAGCTGCCACAAGTATTTCACCAGGATCAATGACACCTGCAAGGCTGACAGTAAGGACCACAACTGTATTTGTCTTACATACATTACTGTACCATTTTACTCTTTATTTTCTCATTATGAGCATTGACTTTCAAAAGCTGTTCCTCCTCACCCTCTCTATGTCTGTCTTCCCCTTCAGACATGAACAGCAGCCGGCAGATTCTCTACATCGCCGATGACAATGAGATTCGCAGCCTGGACCCCGGCATGCCCAACTGGCGCTACGAGCAGACCTTCCAGGGTGACGCCAGTGTGCGGATAGATGCGATGGACCTGCACATAAAGAGCAACCGCATCTTCTGGACCAACTGGCACACGGGGCGCATCTCCTCCTACGAGCTTCCAGGGCCGTCCTCCTCCCACCGCAACCGCCGGCAGAGCGAGGGCAGGGTCACCAACCTGCAGGTGGGAACTCAAACACAGGAGGGTGGTGGGATGGGGGTGCTGCACTCAGATAATTAGGGGATGCTTGAAATTAGGTGGCGAGCCTTGTGTTTTGGGGCTCCAAAGTTTCTAGCAGCATCTAACATCCATACACATCCAAAAACACAAAGACTAACCAGGTTTCCCCTTTTCTCTCCAGATTCAAGAGCTGAAGATGCCTCGTGGTATAGCAGTGGACTGGGTGGCTGGTAACTTGTACTGGACTGACTCCGGTCGAGATGTAATCGAAGTGGCTCAGATGTCGGGCCAGAACTGCAAGACTCTCATCTCCGGCATGATAGACGAGCCTTATGCTATCGTAGTGGATCCACAGAGAGGGTATGAAAGAGAAGAATAACATAAAATACAGTGCTACCATGATGCATATTTCCGTTGTCACATGTTTTGTGAGTGTAATATGTTTTTCCCTTCAGCACTATGTACTGGGCAGACTGGGGGAACCACCCTAAAATTGAGACCGCTGCTATGGATGGGACTCTGAGGCAGACTCTGGTCCATGAGAACATCCAGTGGCCCACAGGTCAGTACGGCATTGCAGATATTTTATTAAAAAAAATTAAATTGATCCAGAGGAAGTCAGGCCAAACCAGTTCCATTCTTTCTGCAGGTTTGGCGGTGGACTACTTCAATGAGCGTCTGTACTGGGCAGATGCTAAACTCTCAGTCATCGGCAGCGTTCGTCTGGACGGCTCTGACCCTGTTATCGCTGTCTCCGGCATCAAAAACAGTTGAGTCTCCTCCGCACTTGTCTCTTGGATCTGTGTCAAAAAAATGTAAATGTTGGCAAACGCCGAGGTGGAACGGAGATGTTAACACTTTCCCTCTGTGTTTATATTCACTCTTTTTTTCTATCCCAGACCTTCTCCATCCGTTCAGCATAGACATCTTTGAGGACTACATATATGGGGTCACGTATATCAATAACTTTGTCTTCCGGGTCAACAAGTTTGGCAAAGGGCCCATGGAGAATCTCACCACAGGCATCAACCACGCTACAGACATAGTGCTCTTCCATCGCTACAAGCAGCCGGAGAGTGAGTAAAAATATCAAATAGACATGATTCTAATACAGTCTATTTCCTTGTATAGTTTTTTCAGAGATGCACAAGATCAGAGATGCACAAGATTCTGATGTAAATAAATATACTTTCATCATATGCAGAGAAAATAAGATGCTGCAGGTTTTGTTGAATTTTTACATATGCCTTGTAGCTCTAATCCGATGTCTCGTCTCTCTTTACATCAGTGACCAACCCATGTGACAGGAAGAAGTGTGAGTGGCTGTGTCTGCTCAGCCCCAGCGGGCCGGTGTGCACCTGCCCCAACAACTACATGGCTGACAACGGGACGTGTGTGGAGAGACCCGTTCCCACACAGTCACCATTCTGTAAGTACGCAAGCACAAACACACAGATAGTTTACACCAGGTGCAGAGTGCTCACTTGTACCTGTGTGTTTCTGTGTCTGTGAATCCATGTGTTCGGACTTAGTTTGAATAGTTTCAAACTGGATTTATAAGTTGGATTCAATAAACCTTAAGAAGTCTTTCATAAATACTGTTTAAATACACACAAAAAGGCTCCCCAAAAGTCAGATTATATAAAATAGAAAAAGTGGAAAACCATACAGTGCACAGAACATTTAATTTTAGTTGCTATCAATAGTGCTATGAAATACAAAAACCACTGCGCTCAGACAAATGGTGCATTATTCAGTCTGTTCTGTATCAGTGTATCAATAGTTCTATCAAAAGCAGAAAATGGACTACGATAAATTTTAAAAGGTATTTGTCAATACTTTTTGACCGGTCCTGATATATATACATGCTGCTGAGTCTATTATTTACTTTTTTGCTTGCCTGCCAATAACTGGTTAACTAAATAAATGTACCTGCCAAGACTAAATTACACTGGCCAAAATAATGAATATACATTTGTCTTTCGTAATAGAGTCAGACTGGCAGGTCGCCATTCTAGAGCCAGTTTTATATAGATCCATTGTTTTGCTTTAATTTGATTTGCTCACAGACAGAGAGAGTGTTAAGTGGCCAACAGGGACAAAGTTTGAAACAAAAGCTAAACTGTATTTAACCGAGACGTTCCAGTGTTATTGTCTTAAAAGTTACCGGCCAGGGTGACAACTGACCCTAATTGAGTTATCAGGCAAAGACTGACATTTGGACATTGCCGTGTGTTTTCAAATCCTGCATACAAATGTTTCTTGTTTGCTCATATTCAACATGGTCTTCCCTTCCCCCTGGTCTCCCCAGCCCCTCCCTCAGGCCCGTGTACTATTCAGTGTCTGAATGGTGGAAGCTGCTTCCTCAACGCCCGTCAGCTGGCCAAGTGTCGCTGCCAGCCCAGCTACAGCGGAGAGAGGTGTGAGATCAACCACTGCAGGGACTACTGCAAAAATGGAGGCACCTGCACCGCCTCCCATACAGGTACCAGATCCTACAGAAACACATAACAGTGATCTCTTTATTTAATATAGACACAGTATATTGTCAATCACAAAGTTGCAAACACCTCTACTTACATGGCAAGTAAGGAATTATTTACTTTTAATCCTCCTGTAGTTATTCTGAGTATATCTGGACTACATTCACTTTCATGTTTACCTAAGATTTCTTAAACCCACAGTCGAGCCTGATCTGTCTTTCAGGTGCTCCAACCTGTCGATGCCTGCAGGGTTTCACAGGGCCCAACTGTAACCGTCACACATGTCAGGACTACTGCCAGAACGGAGGCAACTGCTCTGTCAACACTGGCAACCAGCCGACCTGTAGCTGCCCGCCAGACTACCTGGGAGACCAGTGCCAGTACAGTAAGTGGCTCCATCAGTGTCAGTTGTCCCAGGCTCACAGCAGGACTTCAACATGTGATCCAGAACTTATTTGACCACTTAAATTTTGGGTATATTCTCCTTAAGAGTTTGACTTGTGGATGGAAAATAAGTATCATGATTTAAAAGTTAGATATTAGAAAAGGTATATATATATATATATAATTCAATGATAAATTCAATTTCTGAATTCACTCTTTGAAAATATTCTATCATTTTGAGAGAATTTATTCTACAAAAACAGAATAATCAAACAAATCGTACTGTAGTTGTATGAAACTGCCCCTTTTCTTTGCAGCTTGTAAGCCTTCCTCTTCCCTGTCACCAGGTAAATGTGAAGACTTCTGTCAGAATGGCGGAACCTGCTTGCAAACCTCCAACGGCACCAAACTGTGTCAGTGCCCAAATCAGTATCATGGCCAGCAGTGTGAGCTGGACAAATGTCAGTACTGTGGAACGGGCAAGTGCTTGATATCACCTGTGGGAGAGGTTTCATGCAGGTAAATATGACATGGAGAACTCTGTATACCTTAGCATTTATTTTGACCCCCCTGACCAAATAGACCTTTTTCACAGCAGCCATGACATGAATTAGTAGGTAAACACAGGTGTGATTAATCACTTTAATTAAGGTTCTATACCTAAATAGAACAGAACCCTAATAAATGCGATTAGTAACACCTGTGTTTACCTACTGTTTGATGTCAAAACTGCTGCTGTGAAAAAGGTCTGTAGTCAGATTCTGTGACATCAGGGCATACAGTACACAAATACTCAAACATGCACAAATATAGACATAAGCACAGATATTTATGTAAACAAATAGACACTGAATGGATATTAATAGAGAATATAATTAATTTTTAATCTTTTTGCGTGTGTGTGTGCGTGTGTGTGTAGCTGTCCCAATGGTCAGACCCAGCCCAGCTGCTACTCCTGTTTGGACTTCTGCACCAATGGACAATGTTCTGTTGACACTCGCACGCTGCTGCCTCAGTGCAAGTATGTTAACCCTCACCAACCACTGCCCATTCTGAGCACACACACACTCATCTGCTCTCTTACACCCACACACATAAAACTTTGAGACTCTCTAACTACATCACATTTGTTCAGGTGTCCTGCGGGTTGGAGGGGGTACAGATGTGACATCACTGCTGCTCCTGTGGACTCCCCTGGCTCTGGAGGAAGTAAGACACTTTCAGTTCTTAATGCAGATTCCGTGACTTTAGTAAAACATGCACTTTGGTCTCATTTGTTTGTGTTCTTACTTGCAGGCACCGCCTCCGTCGTCATCCCGGTGCTCCTGCTGCTGCTATTGGCCCTGCTGGTGGTTGGCGCCATCCTGTGGTACAAGCGGAGAATGCGTGGGTGAGTCAAAGCTTCAGAGGCCCTCCGAGCCTTTTGTTCGAACTCTTTTCCATTTTCATCTGTTCCTCTCGCCTATACTATCTCTACTTCTCTTACCTCTCATCTCCTGTGGATAACCATCTATTTCCTGTCTCCCAGGTCTCTATGGCCGGGCAAATCTCGTTCTCAACGCTCGCGGTAACTTCATAGGGTTACATAATTCACCTGTTGCCCCTATGACCCCCCAAATCCCGTCCTCTCCCCTCCCTGATATCCGGCCAGATTTGGCCATGCTGTCTGTCAGTTCATTTGTCCATGCTGTTGGTCAGTGTAGACTCTGTCTGTTTGTCCTTGCCTGCCATCCCCCGTTTGCCTCCCACGGGGTTTCCCACCCAGCAATGCAGGGATCTGTTGACTCTGGAACAGCTTTGCTGGTGGTGCAAAATCAGTTTAACTGTTTTGTTCCTTTTCCCTCTCCATAGTTTCCCCTGTTCCGTGTCTAAATGGCAGGCCTACTTTATGCTTACGCCGTGTGCTTGCATAGTAGCAAACTGTATAATTGTGCATCTATGAATATTGTTTATGTGCTTGCAAACAGCCAAATATTTGCAATGTGAAAAATCCAGCATTCTCCATAAT
This sequence comes from Holocentrus rufus, assembly GCA_900302615.1. Taxonomy (NCBI): domain Eukaryota; kingdom Metazoa; phylum Chordata; class Actinopteri; order Holocentriformes; family Holocentridae; genus Holocentrus; species Holocentrus rufus. The sequence goes on along the minus strand of OMLF01017178.1, from coordinate 16,744 downwards.
AGGCAATGCTGCAGTATATTTGCTAGGTATGGTCAAATGGCCTTTTGTTAAAATTCCATTTGACAAGCTTAATATGTGTTGTCTTGATGGTGTGGACTGTATGTAGCTGGTGGTTACTGATTGTCTGGTTTATGCTGGGTTATGATAATTTTCCGTTCCCTGTGAATTGTTTAATTCAAGGTTTCTCCCCCAAAATAGTCTGCTCTTTTCCTTTCTTTCTTTTTTTCTCACCAGTGTATTTTAAGGAAAATCGAACTGTAACTCAGTCTGTTTATTTTTGTGTCTGTTCGCAGTGCCAAGGGCTTCCAACACCACAGGATGACCAATGGAGCCATGAATGTCGAGATTGGGAACCCTGCCTATAAGATCTATGAAGGAGAGCCTGACGATGACGCCGGGGAGCTCCTGGACTCAGACTTTGCTTTGGACCCAGACAAGGTAAAAATGAAAAAAATAAAAAAAATACGGTACAAAATACAAGTAAATGCCGTTTACCCGTTCAAAGAAACTCGCATGCCTTTTTGAGTCACCATCGGATAATTTCCTCCGCCCTGCAGCCCACCAACTTCACCAACCCCGTATATGCCACCCTGTACATGGGCGCCCACAACAGCCGCAACTCTTTGGCCAGCACAGACGAAAAGAAGGAGCTGCTCTCCCAGGGCGACGAGGACATGAGCGACCCGCTGGCGTAGAGCTCGGCTCGGATGGAACTCTGCCAAACTTGCCCTGCCCAGCCCAATCCAGTGCTGAGCCAACAAAGCTCTCATCTTATGCCTTTACCAATTGAAAAGAAAAGCAACAAAAAAAACAAAACAAAAAAAAAAAGCGAGAACACTGTATAAAATGTATAAAATGAAGGACTACTTTTTTATGTGATTGCAGTATTATATTTTGTTCTTTGACAAAAAAAAGAAATCCTCTGGTGACAAAAAGGAACCATTTTATAGACATTTATTCTGTTCTTCATTTTAATTTTTGCTCACCTCCTCCTCACGACTCTCCCTCCCCCTCTCACCCATATAGCCACTACCTCTGTGCAAATGTAAAAGATAAGAGAGAGATACAAACGGCAGTGGAACAATTTTAATTTTTTATTTTTGTATGAATTGTATAGGGAAAAAAAAAAAGAACATTGTTCCATACCAGAAAATGTTGCCAAGTCTTTGTTTGTTTGTGGAAGATGTTGGAGAGGAGAAGGCGGCAAGTGTCAGTGCTCACTTACCAATGCTTCCTGGATGCTGGTGGGGTTCAATGTGTCACGTTGTGTGTATATGTAAGTTTGCTGCTGGAGGTCTGTAGGGGAGGCCGAGGCTGGGGGGG
>OMLF01017169.1:0-12914 GCA_900302615.1 Holocentrus rufus | reverse complement strand
GGGGGGGTCTGCCGGTCGTGCTGGTTTCTGCTCCTGAGGCCCTATAATGCCCATCTTCACACTGCTCTTTGTCTCCAGCTCCTCTCACTGTCACTCTAAAAACCCCACTGAACATGAACAGCTGCCATAAATAAAGCTCTGCGGAGCTGTGGACCGAGATGCACAGACTGGGAGACGATGTAGGAGAGGAAGAGGGATAAAGACACGAGCCAAAGTGACCAAGAAACAGGCGAGGCTAAAGGTTTTCTTCCTTAACTGAGCCGTTTCGACAGGCCAGACCCCTTCAGAAGAGGCTGTGCCCAAACTGTCAACATTTGACGAGCAAAAGGGTAATCCCTAATTACATGATTAAACCCCACATATTGGGGACACCCACTCCCCTAATATCTTGCAGCTTAAACAAGGTTTTAATGAAGCATGATTGTGAAATTACCATAATAACGGCCAGAGAAAGAGGAAGGTATGTTCTCGGAGATAAAAATATCCTAGAATGAAAAACCACAGCATGGAAAAAACTGGAAGTGACCGTTTAATCTGCAAAGGAACTGCTGCGCTCTCTCCCTTTCATTTAATGCCATGGTGCATTTAGCTTCTTAGGAGAATGACACTGATACAAATTTGTAACAGAGAGAGATTATCTATTTTTTGGAAACCGTAAAAGGAATGTGATTTGTGTATGTCTGGGATATGGTTTGGCAAGTTTACACAAAGTAACAGAGACACTTTTCAGCCAAGCTTTTTTTTTCCCTCTCTCTCTCTCTCTCTCTCTCTCTCTCTCTTTGTAAAATGTGTTCCTCAGTGGAATTCCTGGTAAAGCACAAAGCTGTGAGATATTGCAGGCCCCCATCTCATATCACCAGTCTGCGCTGCCTCTCGACGGCGCGACACTGAAAGAAGCTCTCTTCTCTCACAGTTGGACTTCCCCTTAATACTCCTATTTCTATTTTTTTTTTTTAAACTTTGCGGGTGATTATCTGAGCTGTCTTGGGTTTCAAAACAACCGAGCCTGCTGTCTTCTGTTCCTGTACTTCACTCCTCCATTCACAGCCCACGCGTCCGTCCCCTGAGCACAGACCTACAGTGTGTCAAGAGAGAAATCGCTGCCAGAATTTGTCAGCCTGTCTCTCTCTCACTTCGAGATTTCGCTGCTCCCATTTCCTTTGTTTAGAGAACGGTCAGTAAACAGCTGCGAATATCTAGCCGATGGGGCGTAAGATAACAAAGCACTGCCCTGAAGTCATTGCATTTCTTGCAAAACGCCTCGTAGCCGGGGCAATTTGAAATTGTGGCAAAAGAAAGCACAATCTTAAATCTGTTGAGACATCAGTTTCAAATAGACCACAGGCAGGTCGATGTTTTGTGAACTCTGAGTGTGTGAACTCTGAGTGTGTGAATATCTGCAGTAGTTGATGGGGTGCAGAGATAAGAGAGACGGTGTGGCTAGAAGAGACTCACTTCACTGTTTGGGAGGGTAAATGTGACTGTAAATGCGAGCGATGAGAGCTGGCTGTAGGTGTCGATGCATTGGGCGCTCGGTTCCTGGCTGACCCCTAACACACTTGTTGTTTTTTGTGTCAGCCGTGTTACTTTATCGTCTGTGTTTTTGCCAGCCGTGTTATCAGCGTGCCGGTCGGCAGCGAGGCATGTCAGAGAGATATCAGAGGAAAGAAGGGCAGCGAGGGCTTGTCCTCTGCTTGTCCCTTTTCCTATTTGCTCAGATAAGCTCCAGCAGTAGGATCTCATGACTGAAGACGGGGCTCTTTTTGACTTAAAAGCTTCAGGCACTCTGCATGGCTGGGGGGGGATTTCCTGACTTGTCTGTGTCGTGACCAAGGTCATTATTAGGACTAGGCCATAGCAGCAGTGTGAATCCTCACCCCGGCCTTGTTACAGCGCTCCCCCGAACATTAATGCTCTGCCCCTGGGAATTGACTGTGGGTGATCAATAGTGCTGCTGTGCTGGTGTGAATAGAGTTTATGGATGGGGCCCTGGGGCTCAGAGATGGATAGAGAGGCAGAGGGACAGTCACCTGCTAACACCAGCAGCATATAATGTTTGTGTCTCTTTTTTTTCCCCCCCTCTCTCTGTGCTTTCACAATGTGGTGCACGGAGCTGCGGGGTGCAGAAAAGGCCTGCCTTAACGGGCCCATGTGTGCAGTGACTTGTGAAGGCTTAGAGGAGCACTGAGCTGGCAGTGCAGGATTGAGGAGGCATGTCACCACTGATAAACTACTTAGGAGATGGAAAAATGTTGAGAGCAGCTGTGGGTGTTTTTTTGTTTTTTTTTTGCATCTTTTCCTTTAGTCATTTCCTTCGAATTGAAATCATTGTGGTAGCGGTGGCGAAACGTTGCGGTTGTGATGCTTCTGTTGTCTCCTGTGATGTCTGACATGTTAATACTTGACAAAGAAACGTACTGACTGCAAGGCTGTGCACTGCAGATGGAGTTTCGCTTCAAACGCTCAATGTTCACACACTCTGTGCAGTCAATCACGTACCTTCTCCCTTGATTGCTTGTACATAAATTTGAGGTCAAGTCAGGTTTATTTATGTAGCCCTTTCTCATGAAAGCAAGTCCCAGAGGACTCAACGAACCCACCTGTTAAATATTCAACAATCAAGACAAACAAGGCAAATTGATGGAATACAGTGTAGAAACAAAACAAGGAAATAAAAGTTGGAAGACGTAATCGTACCTAACATTTTTTTATCTTCCCCTAATCTAACTTGCACCACCAAAACTTGTAATGAATAAAAAACAATATAAACAAAAAATGAAAGAACAATAAGATTGGAAATTTACAACAAATTAAAAAAAAGTTTGTGTGCAAAGACAGCCAGATTTCCTTTGAAGGTTTGAGGTCTGAGGTTTCATTACAGTCATGCTGTTACTTCTCTATTACTCAGGTGCATAACACACTCGGCTGCTTTCTGTTGCAAGACTTCCGGTCGGCATCGGCGACTTGCATCAGCAACAGCTGCAGAAGCTGTTTCGGTGGCCGGGGACAGTCGGTGGGATGTTGGACAGAACGCAGAGGGGAGGAGGCGCGGGAGGTGTGGAACGATCCCCCTGACAGTTATAGCAAAACGCTGTTTGTGCCGCCATTAACGGGGGTGGAATTGAACAGGAAAGGACAAATCACAGCAGCAGATGCTCTCTGCGTATTCATAATGGATAACCCTGTGGCTGCTCCAAAATCCAAGGGGAGATTCAGCCTGTTCTCCAGAGGAAATGCCTGGTTTTCCACTATAGGACCCAGGAAGTCGTTAAATCACCCTACCCCCACCCCATTTTTTCATGTTTATCTTTTTCATGCTATATTTTATTCCCAGTAAAGATGATTTATTTGCTGGACTATAGTTCACAACCATCGCATAACCCCTTTTTGATCCCATGCTGCTAGCATTTCCCACGTGTCCCCCCCCCTTGTGCAAAGTGGCTCATGATTCTGCCCCTGCCTTGTGTTGCCACCACAGCAGCTTTTGATCAGGGAGTGTGAAGGGCAGATGGACAGAGATGTGTTACTGGAAGCTCCTGACCACAGTCGTTCAGGGAAGCCGCTCAGCAGTAAACATGCTGAGAGATTCTTCCAGGTAACCCAACGCATTACAGTGCAAACAAGATAAGCTTTAAATGTAAACTGTTCGAAGACAAGGTTAATCACAGCTCTTATCTAAACCAAAATGTTTGCAAGGGATTGTGTGTTTGTGTGTGGAGGAGGACATTCTCGCTGTGTCAGGGTTTAGGCGCTTTGTCCACGTTTGAAGTGTTTTCCCCAAAAGAAAGCAGAGCCAGGTAGCAGGTGTTGTAATGGGGCGCTGTTGCCTTGGTTTTCTGTGAGCAGACGCTCTGCTAATTGGGGCTTATCAGGTGTTTCTGGGCAATCCAAACAACACCTGTGGCCTTTGTGCAGCTGTCGGTCCCATGATGGAGAGAGGAACTCTTATTAGGATTAGGAGGAAGCATTAGGATCAGCTTTCCGAACCATCACCCTTTTTTGAATCTTGTTTTTGAAATTGGAAAGTCAATGTGGCTCCTCTGTGAGCCACTATGGTTGCAAGGTATGATACATCTTCCTTTGCAAAATGTGGTGAAGAAAAGTAGGCGTAGCTGTGATAATCATATACCATCTTGTGGCCCATTTTTTTTAAAATCAGACGTGTGAAGATTGCACCATGAAGTGTGCCTCTGCACGGTTTCTCAAATGGTTAAGTTTATGACGAAGAGTCATTTTTTATCTTTCTGACAGGACTTCCTGGCACAGTGGAAAAAATTAAGTGCACTCTTGCTTGACTTCTTTTGTCTCAAACACTCAGTTTTACTTTCTTGATCTCAGTTATCACCCTTATCATCTTTTCCAGCTGTACTCTGTTTCATGCAACACTTCATTTCGTAAACTGGCTAGTATATTGGCTTATTTGACTTTCTGTGCCCTTTTTATAGCTGCGGCCACATCTCAGTGCAACTTCACATTTATACATGCCTCTGCAAAATCACAGCCGTCGCTGTTGTGTCTTCGCACACGGCTCTGAAAAGGAATGATCTCACTCTCTTGCCACCCCATTGTGTCAGGTAGGAAAGGAGTCATCGTTCGCCAAGGCGTGACAAAGTTTTCAACAATGTGTTTATGTGTTATGTCTATTGTAGAAGTATGACAATGATGTCTGGGTTGAGCACAGGGCACAACTCCGTCGGCAGCCCGGGATGGGGAGGCCTTCCAGAGCAGGAAGTGCGCTGCTCAGGTCAGCCAATCGCTGTGGAAATGTCTAGACAACACACAGCAGGTAGGCACAGGGCAGGGCTCCAAAAAGGGACAGTGCTGCAGGGAAACCAGCCCTTCAGGTTTTACACACCACACACTGTCAAATCCCTCGATGACAGACGCAGAGGACTCCCAGGTGACATTGGGCCTCGAGCTGCCTCGGTAACACGTGGGGAAACTGAAAACAGAGAGACACGCTAAGAGGAAGGAGTGCTTTTCTGTCTCAGGAGACGGGACGCTGTAGAGATGCAGAGCAGCTTGTCTAAGTTGCTGGACTCTTACATTAACATCATTACATGCTGCAATAATGCAACCGAATCTAATTACACTGGTGCAGCTGGCACATGTGCGCAGCCTCAAGCTCTATACTGTCATCTTTTAACGGGCTTTAAAAGATGGGGAGGTTGGGGGGAGCATGCTGATGCAGTGATTCTGATAAGCGGCTGCTCAACTGCAAATGAGATTCAGCCATGATACAGTAGGCAGTGGCCAAATGGAAGTGTTGTGTCCCATTATTAAGGCTGAAGGGCAATGCTCTCCACAGTGAAGGAGACTATTGTTCTTTGTTCCTGCGTGAGGAAACAGTGTGCTGGTTATTACTGGCAACCAATAGCAGCTGTGTGCTGAACCTGCCGGTATGCAGCTGGATGTCTTTCCAGTGTGCACAATTTGGTGTGTGTGTGTATGTGTAGATTTCTTTGCTCATGTGTCCCATTCAATTTTAAATTTAAAGTTCTATGTGCGGCAACACATCCGTGATTGTGTTTATATGTGAGCGAGAGCGTATGTGTGTATGTATATGTGTGCGCGTCACAGTAATGTCTCAGATTCCTGCCTTTGTGTCCAGATGCCGTTCCACATGCATGCTCTCTTTCGGTCTTTGTCTCTCTCTCTCTCTCTCTCTCTCTCTCGCTCCATCTTTCAGGCTCTCTGGGTTTCTAATTCAGAGCCCAGCAGAACAGAGCAGAGTAGCCATCCAAGCTAGCAGTAAAGAGCAGCAGTGGAAGCATCGGTGTTGAATTACCGATGGTGCTGGCCTGCAGTGGGATCCTGTTACCTTTGACAAGTTTAAGACACCGGCTCCTCCTCTAATTAGATTTCCAGAACCTCCGACTTTCCTTTGTTTAAGCCAGCACCCCCTTTGTCTTGAAACCATTAGGTACAGCGCATTTTATTTCAATCTGGTTAACAGGTTCCTCCTCTCAGTGAGTTCTCTGTGCAACTTGAAACCATTTGTCCCTCAGTGGGGGTTTTTGTCACCCATGTTCGCTTGGTTGTAACATTTAAAAAAAAAATTGTAGGCTTTGTAGATCAAAGGTTTAAAGAATTATTTGTTGTAAATGATAGATTATATATTTTAACCCAAACCTTGTTGATGATAAAATTCTAATAAAAAAAAAGGTGTCAGCAAAAAAAAAATGTCTTGAAGAGGTTCTTATAATGCACTAGAACCACATTATAAGCGCATTATGATTGCATGATAATCATTACAATAAGAGCATGATATAAGGAAACATGCTTGTAATGGCCTTATAATCTGTTTGTAACGCATTGCAGCACACTGCAAGTGAAGTGCTTAACAATACCCTTTTTCAAAGCTTCCACATCACCTTCTCAGGTGTCTGTTTTAATGAGTTGTCAGCTTTGTGAAATGTTTGGAATGGGCGGGTGGAGATGGAGAGGTCTGGCCGACCCGCGAGCTGTGCAGAAGTTAGAGGAGGTAGCTCACTGGAGTGGAATGGTTGCTCCACACAACAATGCCGTGTGTTGACAGCCGACTGCTCGGACAGGGTTGGTGGAATGTCCCCCTTCAGTCAGAAACCCTCTCGTTTGAGCACCGGCACTCAGGTTTAACAGAGCGTCTGTCACTGTATCCAAAGGTGATCTGTCTTCTCTGACGTTTAGGGGAAAGTCCTTTGTGTTGCTGTTTTCACTCACAATGATATTGCAAGTTTAAGGCCCCCCAAAGTCATAATTCACATTAACATATTATAGTATAGTTGCTTATAACTCCCTTATGAGGCACTGAGTTATTGCGCTCCATTTCTGCTCGACAGCGAGAAACCACAACTGTCTGCCTGTGTGGGTGTTCAGCTGGAGATGTAACAAATGGACACAGAGAATGCTGTGTATTCGCAGCATTGCAAGCATGTGACCACGCCATCGTTTTTGTCCTGTGATTGGATGAAGATACTTTAAAAAAAGAAGAATCAGCTCTTATCAACCAGCTCGCATCAGTCATTCTTAATTGGCTCCCCAAAGGGACTGGTGATAATTTTAATAGGTCGTGAGCAGATTTATGGGAAGCGCCTGTCCTTATTTTCTTTATGCTTTTCTTGTTGTTGAATACTGAATAATTATCAGCCTCCAATGAATCAAACGAGGGAACATAAAAGGGAAAATCATTCTTTGTTCAACATCACCGCTGTGACAGGAGTTGTGCGTCGGCGTTGTTTCATTTTAAGGGATCACAAGCCAAAAAGGTTTAGAACTACTGCTTTAAATCTCAGTTCACTTGAGGGAAATTTGACACAAGAGAAGATTCAGGATTTTTGAAGCTTTCATCTAATGCTCTTTGAATTGGGTTTATGGCAATAAAGACATGGAGCACAATGCACATGTACAAACACAAGGGCTGCATCTTTTCTCACATTTAGGTATAATACTTTTAGCCAATGAAAAGTTATCACAAGTGCATTTCTTTTTTAAGTCTTAAGTCTGTGTATTTTTGCTTTGTCAGTAACACAGTTTATAGCATTTGCCCTTGTCAGTAACCCAAATCGTCTCTTTCTTTTTGTGTGTCTGCAGGTGACCTATATAGGGCCCCTGAGACGTGACAGTGGGACAGGCAGCCTTCCTCCCAGCCTGCGCTCTCGCCGCCCCGTCTCTTCCTGAGAGGGAATGATTATCAGCCCAGACGCTCTCCACCAGTCTGCTGTGTGAATGACTCTTTGCCGTAAAGCCGCCGTGCTCTGCCACCCCGTCACCATGAGGAGCAAGTATTCCCAGTACTACAATCGGACTCTGATCCAGCACTACTATGTCTATGCTAAGAACATGACTAGCCAGGAGCTGAATGATCGCATGGCGAAGAAAGGGATGACTACCCTCAATGTGGTCATTATGGTCATCTGCTGTATCATCATACTGGAGAATCTGCTAGTTCTCATCGCCGTCTGCCGCAACAAGAAGTTCCACTCTGCCATGTTCTTCTTCATCGGGAACCTGGCGTTTTCTGACCTGCTGGCAGGCTCGGCCTACATAGCCAACATCTTTCTATCAGGGCCAAAGACTTTTGGTCTGGTGCCGGTGCAGTGGTTCATACGGGAGGGCACGGCGTTCATCGCTCTGGCGGCCTCCGTCTTCAGTTTGCTGGCCATAGCTATAGAGCGCTATATCGCCATCACCAAGGTCAAGGTGTATGGCTCCAACAAAACCTGCCGTATGTTCCTGCTGATAGGAGCTTGCTGGGTTACCTCCATTCTGCTCGGCGGTCTCCCCATCATCGGCTGGAACTGCATCTACAATCTCCCTGAATGCTCTGCCGTATTGCCTCTCTACTCCAAGAAATACATCCTTTTTGTTGTCTCCATCTTCAGCCTCATACTACTCTCCATCGTCATCCTGTACGTCAGGATCTATTTGATTGTACGTTCCAGCCACCAGGAAGCGACCAACTCCCCGGCCTATGCCCTTTTAAAAACTGTCACCATAGTGCTGGGCGTCTTCATCATGTGCTGGCTGCCTGCCTTTACGATCCTCCTCCTGGACTCATCCTGCATGATGCGATCCTGCCCCATCCTCAACAAGGCGGACATCTTTTTTGGCTTTGCCACTCTGAACTCAGCGCTGAACCCAGTGATCTACACACTGCGCAGCAAGGACATGAGGAAGGAGTTTCTGCGCGTGCTGTGCTGCTGGGGGCTGCTGCAGAGCGGACGCCCCGCTGACCGCTGTCTGGTCCCTCTAAAAAGCTCCAGCTCTCTTGAGCACTGCACCAATAAAAATGAACACCAGACCACACCCATCATGCAAGATTGCACCACCTGTGTCTGATGTGGTGCAAAAGCATCTGTGCGCTTGTATGTGTTGGTGTGTGTGAGAGAGAGTGTTTGAGGGAAAGAGAAAAGACTCTGTGTATGATAGAAAAAGTTAAAAACTGTGATCAGGCACGCAGATGTAAAACAAACACACAAACAAACAAACAAACAGGCGCCTGGGACACAGCTGTCTGTTAAGACACATTCACCAATGCAGACTTCCTACCATTACAAACAATATTGTGTGAATTCACAATCAGCATTGAATGAATTAACCTATGGAGGGGTGTGAAAACAATCATTTTAGGTGGAACTGATGCAATGAACTCACAGCTGTAAGTGAGGCCTTTCAGAAATGTGAAAATTGCTTTTTCATGGGTACTCTTGCTATTGTGGAGTTGTAAACCATTTTAATGTACATTCCTGTCAGGTTTTTTTTTTTTTTTAACTAACATGTAAACCCCTATTAAAAGCCAAAAATACAAACATCAACTACATAACATCAATGTTATGGTGAGTTGTTAAGGGCCTTTTAAGGTCTGTGCCAATGCAAAGCTTGCAAATTTGCACTTTGTAGGTTTGTAGGCATTGTGTACTTTTTCTCTCCAGTGTTGCCCTTTATAAGGCTTTACCACATCTCCTTCATTAACATATTTATACATTAGGCCTGCACATTCATTGATCGTACATTACAGAGCCAGGAGGCAGTAATCAACTGAACGCTGCACCTGAGACAAGCCAAATTACTGAGTGCCCCTCCACAAAAACAGGGCTATATACTCCTTATATAACCTTGCTTAGAACCCTTTGATTTACTCCAACAAACATACGTACTCTGCTATACGTACTCTGCATGACATTCTAACTCATTTGTAAGTACTAATATGTATGATATATTCAAGCTGCAGCTTCATCATTAACGCCCGCTCCCTCCGCTTGTTCTCATAATCTGTCCCTTTTGCTTTTACTGTTGTCTTTTGTATCTTAACAGTTTCCTGAGAGGAAAGCCCAATCAGAGAGCACATTTCCTGAAGTGAGTTGGCACTGATAAATTTCACTCAATGACAGTTGTCCCGCAGCTTTGGCTGATGGGATTGTTGTCTTGACAATGTTGTAGCAGCGACGTGCTCTCTGTGTTTGCGCCTTCCTTTCGGGGAACGAGGCTGAATGTAAGTATGAAGTGTTCGGGGCGAGCGCTCCACCGTTGACAGTATTATTGATCAATGTTTTGCATTAACGTGTCATTGACGTGCAGAGAGTGGGATGAACAGGGTAGATCACTCTCACTGTGAAGTCTTAAATAGTACTACAAACAAGAACTGATTGTGAACATCCCGGTTAAATCTGCTAAATATACGCCTTGTGTATCTAGGATGAAATGAGATCCATTCCGAGTAAACATGTCTCATCTTTCCAAAAATCCGTTACTTTCCCCACAAAAACGGAGCAGATCTAGTTTCAAAGGAGCAGGAATGGGGGGTAGGGGAGGGGGGTCTTCCCTCATGGGAGGTCAGCCTCATCCTCATTCTCTGAAGACCTACAACATGCAACTTCCTTTAACTTCCCTTAGCCATAGGAAGTCCTGTTTTTCATAGTCCAGTTCCTGTTGTTCATGATTAGCTCTTCTTCCTTCCTAACCTTCTTCCTGTAGACACACACACACACACACACCCATACATACAAAATTAAAGAAAAAAAAAACTCCTCACCACAATGCTTTCAACCAGTTGACATTTACACAGCCAAGTAGAAATGGTAGAAAAGCACTTTGGCAGCTTCAGTGGTATCTGCTTTCCCCCGAGGTTTTTCAGATTGCGACACGTTTTAGTCTATGTACCTATCACATTGTTTTCCCTAACTCTATATAATTTTTTTTATGATAAATATATGAATAACTATGTATGTTTGTAAGTATGTATGTATGTATCTATGTACAGTATGTATGAAGTGTGTTATTGTATGAAATGTCTCGTGTGCAATAGCCTTGTGTGTCCAGTAGCACGCTGTGTGTTAAATCGGTACAAACACTAATATAGGTACATAAACATTTTGTTAATTGCATTCCCTTTTTATAAAATAAATGAAATACCAAAAGAATCCCTTTTTTCTGACTGTGTTGGACAAAGTAAGGCTCCAAGTGAACAGCACTGCTGAACTGTAAAACCTCATAACATTTAATTGCAGCTGTAGGTTATCTGCAGGTCCTGAGATGCCTCCCTATTGTGCCTGCAACTCAGGCGCATTCAAAAAACAGTATTTAATCCAAACATGCTCTGACATGGTCATGAAAACGCTGGTTTCAACATGAAAAGGTGAAATGGTTATGCAAATGCTCATTGGCCATTAATCATTGCTCTCTTAGCTAATAAAACTGGTATTGCGTAAAGGCTAAAGTGAGGAAGGGTTATGATGAGAAGCTGGGCAGAGGGCAAGAAGGGAGAAAATGGGGTGTGGCAAAGAGGAATGGCTATTTGTAAGTTAGTTTGTCTGGGAGAAGCATAAAGAAAGGCCCTGGGAGAGGTTTTTGGCTCAGGGGGAGACTCGGGGTGAGGGGAGAGGCTGACTTAGTGTGGCCTTGGGAGAGTCAGGCCTGGTTCCTGTCAGACGTCCAGGATTCCTGGGTGGGAACATTGGCTGAATCAGCCCCAGGAGGCTGCGCTGCTGGGAAGTCTGCCAAGTCTTTCCAGAGGCCTGCAGGATATGACATCAGACTCTGAAACCTGTAGCTGAAGTCATATACACAAAAACATTAAAAGCTGAAAGCATACGAGAGAGATGTGAATTATACCCTCTAAAATGTGGTACAGGTCAGTTTGAAAAACTGTAGAAATGAGCATCTGTCAATGCTGAAAAAAACTTGTAAGCAGCACTATTATATATCTCCACGAGATCACATAAATGTGTCCGCACATGTACACACACAAGTGCTACACTATTTATGTCCTTAATGCAGTAAGTGTAGAAATACACTGCACAGCTTTTCCATGGAAAAAGGTCACGGCTGGTTTCATGCACGCCTACAGATTGCACCTCAGTAAGGAGACAGACTGTAAATGTGGTCAGGATAGGTTTGCCTACAACATGACAGGAAAAGGATTCAAAACCTTGGCTTAACAGTGCTGTTAAATCAACCTGAGAAGGCCACAGACCTCCAGGTTTCAGTTCACTTATGACATAGTGCCACCTTGTGGTGAATTAAGCATATAGCTTTTCAAAATGAAGGGATGGGGAAAAAAAGAATTCAGCGCTTGCATTCTCTCATTTATATTAAATAAGTATCTAATCTATCTGTTCCTCCTTACTATCATATGATATCACAAATTTAATTGTTACTCTGTTAATAGATAGATAGATAGATAGATACATAGATAAATGTCTCAGTCCTCCATGTGCCATGGAGGACCGATGTATGCAGGTTTTCCTTCCAACCAAAAACTGTACCAGGTGATTTAACGAGCACATTTGTAATCAGAGAGGAAGAACTAATGAGTGAAATCACCTGCTGGAGAAGAAAAACCTGTACATACTTGGTCCCCGATACCACATGGTTGAACACCATGCACGTGTGTATGTGTGTGTGTGTGTGAGATGAGTGACTGAGGCATTAGGGTTATGGGTTAAGGGAGAGGGGAAGGAGCGCAGGAGGAATCACTCCTTCCCCTGTCCAGTTGTTGGCTAATCTTATCACAAAATATTTGTCTTTATAAATACATTTATTACACTCAAAAGGCAAATCTTTTTCACAACAGCCTATGCATCTATCTGATTCTGCTTGACAAGTCACACATGGTAGCCCAAGCCTTAGCCAAGGGGTAATAATAATAATCACCATCATCATCATCATTGTATTTATGGTGCTAAATATTTTTCTTTACAGTGGTTAACTACACCGATTTTTTAATATAAATACAATGTATAACCTTATTTTTGCAATTCAGTTTGTTCATCCGAAAATTAGTCAGCTTTAATAAAAACTGTGCTCCCTTCTTATAAGGAACTTTAATTTTTACAAATTTGGTACCCAACAGAGATACATGTGTAAATAGTGCCAGATTTTTGTCAAATGACTGTTGACACACTTCTCACCTACCTCAGCTCAATCATCTCTTT
>OMLF01017167.1:5805-17851 GCA_900302615.1 Holocentrus rufus | reverse complement strand
ACCCCGCCGGGGGGGGGGGGGGGGGGGGCGGGGAGGGGCCGGGAGGGCTGATGATACGCCAGCCCGCCGGGCTCGGCTGCCCGTGGGCCACGCTGGCACCCGCCCGCTCCACGCTCCGCCCACCATCCCCAAACGAACGGGACAGACCTCCGCTATGGGCAGGACCCTGGACTGTGGAGGGGGGGGCCTCGCACACACCGGGACTTTCTCTGTTCGTGTGTGTGCGTGTCCGGGCTGGGGGCGCTCAAGGCCCCCCCTTTCTGCGGAGCTGAGGTGTGCATGTCTGTAACCCTCATCCACTGGTGCTTTGTATTTTCTGACTCGCACTGACCGAGGGGCCTGCAGTCTTTCTCCAAGACACACTTATCCGACACCAACTCCTCTTTCTAATATTGTGTTGTTGTTGTTTTTTTTTATCTTCACGGGGAGTCGGTAACTGGAAACTATATATAAATTATATATATATATCTATGATATTTATGCTTTCTAATCCTTTCCATCCATTCTCCTCCACGGGAGGCATTACAGTAAGCGTGTTTGCTCGTCTCTTCAACTCTTTGTCCATTGTGTTTGTGAAACAGTAACGTGTTTTTTCAGCACTAGCAGTACTGGGATCCATCCACGATAGTACCAAAGCAGCACATCTCTGAACCACACACTCGCACACCTCTTGACACATTTGACACGGAGAGGTACTTTTGTGTTTCGTGTCTGTAGCATGTGGATCAATCGTTTGCAAAATAGTTCTATTTATGTTGGGGTGAAGGGCAGTCGTCGCCCGTCCGCAGCACAGATGCACCGACGCACAGGTCGAAGAGAGATGCTTTTTCATGTCGTGCAGCGGCGCTCCCTCTCGCAGCGCCCTCTAGTGGGTCCTCATCACAGGGGACCGTTTGACCCTGCGCAGCAAAGGGAGTTGCCGCCGTTTTCTCCACTGAGGCTGAAGTCCCTTCTCCTCATTTACACCAGCATGCACATCTCAATGTCCAGACCCGCATATAAAACACATCTCCCCACAGTTTCCGGGCCTCCCCGAAAAACGAGGCCCGCTTTTTTTGGAGTGGCATAGCACGCGTGCTCGAGAGGAAGCCGAGTAGTTTGAAATGTGGCAGATGGATGTTGGGATGAGGGTTTGGCATGGATGATTGCTGCCCCGTGGCCTTCCTCTCAACAGATTTAGCTTTGAAGTAGAATTCTTAGCTTTAGAATGTAGTACAGAATATGCACACCAGTACATGTAGCACACTGTCCTCATCAAACATTTGTCATGGGCACTACAAACATGGAGATGTGAAGGAGAAATTGTGTTGAGATGAAGATATGTATGGGGCTTCTTGTGATGTTGTTTAAAGTCTTTTCCTAGCCAGGTTTTTTAGGGGTGGTTGTCTTTGACACTAGATTTTTGAATGTATGTTGGGCCTCCAGTGAGAGGGGGTTTGTACCACAGCAGCGACTTCGTCCTCCTCAACAGATTCAATAATCTGCGGAGCTCGGCCGTCACTCTGTTTCACTTTGGTGCCACTTTTAATCTCACAGATGTGTTTCGATTGATTTATCTAACCTGTTTCGTGTGTGTTTATTGTACATATGTGTGTGTTTGTATAGCTATTTTGGGGGTGTTCCCGCATAAGCTAGTACTTGTACTGGGAGGTATGTTGTTGGTGCAATACCTATCAGCACACCGTTAAATTGTAATTTCCTCATGACGTTCAGGTGAGACGATGATATTTATAGGGAATTTAAACGAATCGTTCTTTATAGATTCAATAAGAGCAGACTTGAGAAACAAAATGTGATTCATTTGAGTGCATATGGCCTGTTAATGAAGATAAATAGGCAGCTCTTAGGCTGGATGTCATTTTTGTAATACTTGCCTACCAATCCTCAGCAGATCCTCAGTAGATCTTTTCATTGAGACCTTTATGGTTTGGTAAAGTAGGTGACAGTCACACGCAAACAACATATCAAGTTTCCCTGAAAGCGAAGATGCGTCCAGTGTCTTGTTTCATACATTATGTCAAAGGTGATGTCCTATTTTTCACGAGAAGCATTGACGACTTTATTACAGTATTTTACCTTCCTGGAAGTTCCTCTCCTATCTACAAAACAGCCATGAAGCAGAATCTGATAGTTTACTGTACAGGTATCCTTAAGCTGTTCGATGCAAATGCTAGATATCAGTCATTATTAGCATGAGTTAGTTAGGTTTAACAAGTCATTCTATTGAGAGGCCTTTTTACCGAAGTTGTAACCTCTGTTTTGGCTGGGCTTGGCACTAAATGCCTCTCCAGACCCTTTTTTGCCTTCCAACATGAACTCATTTTCTGTCTCTCAGCTGCAGTCTTAACTCTTGTGTTGAACTCTTCAATTTGGAGTGCAGATACTTTATGGTGGTCATATTATAGAATTGTTGATTTCAGTGGTGGGCTTTGTCTTATATAAGGTGTTTGGGATAAGTGACTTGAAATGTTTGTTCATGCAGTAGTTTCCTTTTGTGTTGTAACAGATTTTATTGGCTCTGTCTTTTACCTCAAGTTTTATATTTGTTAACACTAACTGGAGGAACCAAGTAAGGGAGAGCTAATTTGACATGCTGTCCTTTATTCTTACCAAGCATTAATATCAGAGTTTGAAAAATTTGATTCAAGGAAATGTGATTCAGATGTTGAATAATATCTGATGGTTAGACATTTGCTGCGAAAGACATACAGTGAAGGTTTATGTTATAGATTACAGTCCACACTTGAGGTTTTTAAGATATGACATTAATTAAACTGTCAATTTTTTTTTTTTTGCACACATGTAGCCTTGTGCCCTGAACAAGGACACAGAATATTGGCTCTGCATTACTTGTGTGTAGGAAGGACGGATGCCTTTGGTAACATATATAAATCTATATACTTTGGTTTTAGTTATCTTTTTCCCAAGTGCAATATTTGGATTTGTGTTGTTCACAGCAAACATTCTGTGAAGTCTGTCATACTGTAGTATCCAGCTGTTCTCTGTGGGTTTAGTTTCATTAAAATGTAGCCACCCAAGTAACATTTGCTTTTTTGCACTTCTCTAACCCCTGCTACCAGAACAGAAAGAAACACATCAAGTACAGCGAAGAGTGTCTCAAAGGAAAACCATCTGTGGCTCTGTAGAAAATAGGATATGAAGGAAACTGACATTAAAAGTGAAGAAGGTTTTGTTGTTTTCCTGGTGGTGGTATACTTGCACTATTTCTGGGAAATTTTATAACCTTTCTGTATATTATGCAATCTTTGTAAGATTATCTGTGCACTGATTTTATTTTTTAAAGACTGTGTGGTTTAGCAGTGTGCTGTATTTTGCTCCTATATCGCCCTCATGTCTAAATGGACACTGGTCATTAATGAACTGTGGTCCCTCCACCACCTTCTCATGAATAAATGTGAATCAAAATGACTGGTTTACCTTTTGTTTTCAACACGAACAGACAAGAATACTACTTTGACAGCCAGACACAGAATTGAATAGGGCTGAGTGGCTGCTAGTCATACAATAGGCCTAACTATGACAAATACTGCAGATTTAAGTACATCATAACGTCGTCTTCTGGTGTCGCACTTCAGCATTTTTATCCCTGTTCAGTTCCCGTACTTCCTGATGTGGGTGCGGACACTGTCAACAGATGACTACACAAATAATGGAGGCTAGGCTAAATTGTCAACTAGATTAGTTTATTAGTTCAGTGTTAGGTCATAGTCTTTGAAATTCATCCCTGGTTGTAAATAGAAGCTGGGATGCTGTGTCAGAATGGGAAATTTATTCGGCAAAAAGAAACGCTCTCGAGTGACAGAGCAAGACAAGGCAATTTTGGTGAGTGTGCTAGCTAAAACTAGCTGCTGTTTCATGCAGCTCCGGTACTGTATATTTCTTGCATGTAGTGAAAGTCTTTGAGAACTATTGTAAATTATTGTGGCCTTGCTTATCGGCTAACACAAAAAAGATGGCCTAAAACATTTCTTAGGAATATCTGGGAGCCATTGTTCAATTCGGCGTACACCCAATAAACTGTCAACATTCATTTAAATCAAAGTTACGATATATAGGTATGATATTCCAACATTGTTCACCCATTGACATACATTGTGTAGGATTACAGTGATCCAATTCAAAATTTTCGATTTTGTGTTATGTTTAAGTGCTGCTTAGAGTATCACATGTATGTCAAATTTACATGGAGAGTCTAATGCAAAGATTCAAGCCTTTGTGGGATGTCTTAAGTAAGATGTTGGGTGATCTTCATGCTTGACGATAAACAAGTTCACATTAAAGGTCCTTATTTCAAAGTTAAGTGACATTTTGAACAGATGACATGCTTGTGCACTGAACTCTGTGGGTGTTTCAAAAAGCAGGGCGAGTCTGAACACTTGTGAGACCATTGGATATCATAGCAGGAATCTATATTATTGAGTTTGTTAGCAGTATGACTGAGCCTAAATGGGATGCTTTATACATGCAAATACTCAAGTCTCTTTTTCCTCACTTCAGCAACTGAAACAGCAAAGAGATAAGCTGAGGCAGTATCAGAAGAGGATCAACCTGCACCTGGAGAAGGAGAGACTTCTAGCCAAACAGCTGCTGAGAGATGGCAAAAAAGAGTATGACCTTCTCCATATGTGTCTTGGAACTGATATCTTTTTTCCAGGAGTTTTTTTTTTTTTTTAAGGGAACCTGTTTTGTTTTAAGTGAGCCATCTGTTATCTTTTTCACACTTGGCCAGGTTTGAATGTCATTTCATGTGTCCTTCATTCAAAGTGATTCTACTTTGACTGTCATTTGTATTCAATCAGGAAAGCACTCCTCCTGCTGAAAAAGAAGCGCTATCAGGACCAGCTCCTAGACAAGACAGAGAACCAGATAAGCAACCTGGAGCGCATGGTGTGTAATCTGACGGCTGTCACTGACACAGAGTTTGCTTGCGTCACTGCGTGTCCCTATTGTAAAAAATGTAACGGATAAGTCTCCTGTTCTCTTGCCATTGTAGGTTCAAGACCTGGAGTTTGCCCAGATTGAAATCAAAGTCATCGAAGGGCTGAAAGTTGGAAATGACTGTCTGAAAAAAATGCATGAGGTAGGCCATATGAACAGACGTGGGTATATTTTTTAGAACTGTGCAGTCCATATCTTACCTAAGGTTGTTGGATATCCCCACTCTAGGTGATGTCCATCGAGGAGGTTGAGCGAATTATGGATGAAACCCAGGATGCTATTGAATACCAAAGGGTAAGTTCCCCATTAATCTCTGAGATCAACAATTAACCTTTTTAAACTTTATAAACTCGGTCCACCACTGTCTGCTAACAGATATTCTTATCTAGAGTTTTATTCCAAAATGAGATATGTGCTAGGCTCATACAAAATGACTGTAATTAATTAATAAAATTTCAAAAATGTAATCATATTTTGTGGCTAATTTCATCTGTTTTTGAAATATTGACAAATGGATTTCAGGTTGCAGGTTGTTTGCAAAATGGATGTTGTTTTGGAGCGAACCTCTGTGTATGCACATTTGTCAGGAGTGATTAAGTCCTCATTGATTTCTAAACTCGAGAGTCCACGATTTGAAGCTGTCTTTTGTTTACTGAGAGATTGCTGCCTTTCCACAGCAAATAGATGAGATGCTGGCAGGCTCTCTATCACAAGAAGATGAAGACGCTGTACTGGCTGAGCTGGAGGCTATTACTCAGGTTAGTCTAATTAGCAGCAGACTGAAAGGATTCAGGACAATCACTCTCACCCACATCACAAGCACCCCGCTCCTGAAGCTTTTGAGAGTATTGAGAGAGTACTGATTGGAGTGGTTACATACATTCACTACAGGCCCTGAACTCTCTGCCTACTCTGTTTTATGAGCTGTTGTTGTCTCTCAGGGAGACGTTGAGCTTCCTGAAGTCCCCTCAGAGGAGCTGCCAGAGGTCCCAGAGGTCCCAGAGGCAACAGAGGAGAAGCCAGGTATGTCGACCCCTCAGGAATGTCACTTCTTTTTACCCCCAAACCTCGGATGACCCAAGTCGCAGGTTGTGACACAGCATCCTTGTTCATTTTCCTTTCTAATTATTATTCCGCTGCTCATTTCTTACTGCATTTTTCTGTTGTCCCTACTTTATATCATTTATGGCAGTGTTATTGTCTCAAAATCCACCTAAACCTGTGAATCTCTCTTTGTTCCAGAGAGGGAACGTTCGAGAAAGAAGCCACAGCGGGAGATGCTCGCCGCCTAGAAACATGCCTGACCTGCCCACAGCTGACCTGGTTGCTCCAGGTCCTTCTCTACAATCCTCAAGTCTTACACAAACACACCATCTACTGGGGAACTCTCTCCCACATGGCCTGCTATACAACAATTACCACTTTTTAGTGATGAAGACCGGACTCTCTCCTTCCATCCAGCCACAGTTCAGTTGGCATTATGATCATTTCATATGTTGCAGGCCAACGCCCTCTGTGGCCAATGAGCTCTATACTTGGATGGAACAATGACTGGTTCACTATCTAGCAAATCAACCGCAACGCCTAGTTTTGCTGGAACATTTTTCACTTAAATCATAAAAAAAAAAATCTGTGAGATTCCGATAATTGTGCCTAAGCTTTGCTGTTTTTTATGTTCAATCCTGTATAAATAACAAATGATTTTACACACTTTGACTTAACTTACAAATGCATGTGTTACTCTAATCTCTCAAATTATCTTTGTGGATGTCACTTTTCTCAGTGGGTATGGCTCATACACTGACATCTAGTTTCAGTACAGGCCTCGTATGCCTTATAAGTCCCAGTCAGCAAGCCTTGCCTTCATATGACACATTTGCCCTGCCTCAGAACTATTTAAAAGTGCTGAAATGTTTGCGTAAGCGTCTGTTTCACGCCATATTCTCTCACACTGACCCCTTTTCAACCAGCTTAACTAATCTAATTCTCTGCTCCCCTTGTGGATTAGTTCAGTGTCATTGGAGAAAGGGCTAATCATATCGTCTGCGGGCTTACCTCCGAAGCTCAGACAACGGTTGTTAATCTATTCAAGGTAATACTTGACAGAGCCTGGATCTTTACCCAGTTTGTATTATCAACGCACGGGTGTGTAATTATTTTACCCCGCATATCATGAGCAAATGTTCTCCGATTTGTGTTATATTGCAGCAAGAAGGGATGACCTACATTCTTAATGCTTAAGCTAGTGTGAGAAACCACTGAACAACAGGCTGTCCAGTAGTGCACTGAAGATTCATTCTAAACCTAATCTGTAAATCATTTTGCCTCGCAAACAGGTCCAATTACTAATACTGTCATGCTGTGGACGCCTTTTCACATTTAACACCTCATCAAACCAGTTTTTGTCAAATTGGCTTGGAAAATATACCTCTTTCCTTTAGTTCTTTTTACAATAAAAGTATTTTTTATGATGGTACCCCCTTTGTTGTCTCATTTGGGCTCAAGCTGCTGAAGTAGAGTTTCCCTGATTGAGCACTAGATGGTAGCAGATGACAACTGATGCCTGAAGCTGTAGAGGAGACAGATGACTGGTTTGAGTGGATATACGATAAGGTAGCACCACAACCACAGCAGATATGCATTATATTTGCATATCAAGATGCATTGGTTGGTTGAATCTATGTGAACTCTTAAAAGCACCTTTTTTCATTTTTCTGCTTTCATTTCTGAGCATTTCTGTCCTTCACAATCAATATCAGGACAATATGGCTTTGACGGTCACACTTTTTCCACTCAGTGTTGGTGATTTAAGATTTAAAGCTTATTCTACTGTTGCAGTGTTTAACAGCAACAGCTTGACACTCTACAATATTAACAGTAGAAGTAAACTCCCTCCCCTCCCAGTAGCCTTGAGGTATTCTTAACAAACAAAGCCTGAATACTGACACCTCACCCCTTAAGCTTTTAGCGATACTGAAATTGTCAGAGCTGCCGAAATGCACTTCACAGTGAGATATTCCTTTGAATGAACTGGCCCCATTCTGTATCTTAACTGTTCACTACAAGCCCGTTGGCTTGCGTGGGAGTGGGCGATGCACAGACAGCAGTGGAACCTGAATGTCAGAGCGTTGCGCTTTATGAATCACCAATGCAGATTTGAACCAGAGAGAGAGAGAGAGATAGCTTAAAGAGAGTGGTAGTGAGTAGGCTGCAGATGAAGCGGGGTTGACACGCTGTTCAGACAAAACCAGGAGGCACAGGATGGGTGCCGCAGGTATGTAGGGGTGTGTGTGTGTGTGTGTGTCCTGCCCACTGCTGCCACTGTCCTTTGACTGCCTACCTGCCTCCTCTGCCTCCACTGCCCATGCCTCTACATACTGAGCGATGTCATGCCGGAGATGCGGAACACAAGGATACTAATTTATTGTCCATAGTTCTTTTTAACACATATTCCATTCACATGCCCTCATTTAGTCCAATTACATGAGACTGCTTCCACTAACTGTTATCAGGGAGCATTATATTGATTCATCTGTTTTTAATTGTGCTCTGAGATGGATTGGAAATCAACTGATGTAATGACATTCAATTACAGAAGCTATACTGTGGGGGATTGCTTGCTCACAGACTTTCAAATCAATAGGCTTGTTGTTAGTGGGGGTGTTGATGCCTGCCCCTCTGAAGACCAAACATGCCTGATTGATTTTCACTACCTAGCTGGAGTTTGGTGTCCTTGGGTCCTGCTTTAATCAGATGTGACAGTTCAAACAAAAAGAAACCGTCCTGATCCGGCTGTTGAACTAAAGTTCCAGGCATAGATGCATCACTTTATTATCCTGACTACAGTCCTGAAACATGTTATCTAAGCCTGTTTTATCTCACAAAATGAGAGGCTCTTCACTGAATAGCACAGGAGTGGCTACTCTCCTTATCATAAGCTTTATATCCTTATCCCCATACAAATCTGGACAACATTTTTAAAACATGTTTTTCAGTCAAAAGACATCAGATCGTGACGTGCTGACAAGATGTGTGGGATTCCCAATCCCACAACAATGAGCTTTGTAGTCCAAGAAAATGTGGCTCCATCCCACTCAATCCAACTATAGCCCACTCAGCCAGAAGCAGTGGACACACACACAAAAACAGTGCAGGCAAAACAAATCATCAACAACAACAATACACTCTTTCTCATTAAATACTCCCTTGTGAAATAAGAAATATAGTAATCCTAATAAAATCATAGAGGTTTACTATACAAGTAGTCAAACAAGTGGCAAAAGTGCAAGTGTCCTTATGAATATAATAAGACCTTATGGGAATAGTAATATACTGATAGCTTACTAGAGAATACAACAATGTACAGTAAGGTCACTATTAACTATTCACTATTGGAATATTATAGGGTTATTATGGGGGCAAAGCAAATTAAGGGGAGTCATTATATATCCCTATAAAATCACCATTAATCACCACAGAAACACTATATATCCCCACATAATACCATGGACATTTTATAGGGATTTTTTTTTTTTTTTTTTTTGTATGTCCAGGCGATAAATCAAGCTGTCAGTCAGGCTTTATTTTTATAGCACTTTTCACACAAATGTAACACAAAGTGCTTCACACAGTAAAACGGGAAAGTTTGGAGAGGGTGAAATATAAATAAGCCCAGTGAATGGGCTGAAACCTTTTCAGTCTTTTGTATAGAGGATGGGCACGTACAGGTAGGTCTATGAATGGTCTCCGGTAAAGGCGGCGGCGTGGGCAGCGTGTGACAGAGAGGAGGAGGCGTGGTTCGTTTAAATGCCATGCTGCGTTCACGGACTTCCCTTAAGAATGCGGTAAGCTCCGAAGTGGTAAATGTGAATTGACGCACATGCTTTTGGCTAGAATTCAAAGTGACAACAGTGGACCGTGTAACAAAAGTAGCTCTTGTGGTGGATGATGGTTTTATTGTAGAATACAAAAGACAAAATGTACATTCGGTGTGGAGCACAACTGATGTTTTAATTGATTTATTTAAGAAAACACATGGCTACTACTTTGTAAAACAGAGCTTATAAACTTATATTCATGCAGGGCGACAGGGCGCCATGGGCTAAGTGATTTCTGTTGCGTGAGATATTACCTCACCGATTATTTATTCCCTTCCCCATGTAGACTAAGTCCAGGCGCTCTGGTTACAAGCCCGCTTTCCTAACATCTAAAGCCATTATAACAATTATTAACTTAAAATCTAACACAACACAATCATCAGATGTTGGCACGGTTCTTATGCCCCCCGCCGTCCCTTAAACGTCACATCTCAACAACAAGGGAATCAAGGTATCCCCATTTTACCCCGTTTTTTAGGATGGTTCGTTTGCGGTGCACCTCGTAATTCCGACATTTCCCATCGCACCTGAATGCAGCACCATCCCTATGAGAAGTGAGTCCGCCTCTGCGCTCCAGCCGAGTGTGGCACCGACTGACTGGCTGCGTGGGGAGCCAGTGTGGGCGCAGTGGAGGACTTTCCTATAAAAGCAGGGATCCCACGGCCAGACGAGCTCGTCTCTCCCTCTCACTTGTAGACTACCGCCGAGATTCCCCGCCACCAGCTCTTTTTCCTCACCGCCGTAGTGTTTTCTTCGGAAAATACTATACTACATCTCCAAAAGGAAATCTAGTTTATGGTTCTGCCTGACGCTCCAAGGATGTCCCGGACCGACGAGGTGCACCGTATAACGGAGAATGTCTACAAGGTAAGACGGACTTCACTGTTTGCGCTTTTCCGTGCCGCGGACCGCGTCCAAGCCTTTAGGAAAGACGGACACCTGCTGCGCCGTTGGACAGATGTTAGAATATGGGACAGCGATAGGGGACACTGGATAACTTTGACGCACAAGTGACCTGAAATGCCTCATGCGTCTTCTCAGTTGGTGAGAGAGCAGTCCTCTTGCCTTGTGTTGTTACTTTAAGTGATGCGGTGGTAAATAACAAGGTGGGTAGGCTAATATGATCTCTTTGACCACCAATTCAGACACAAAATGAGTTATACTTTGTTTTTTGTCCCTTAGAAAGACCCCATCCCCATTTCACTTAGACTGGTTTGACAATATGATGCACACTTAGAATTTTACTGAAGTCAGCCTAAAACCGGTGGGTTAACTTTAGGTGGGTTTACCCTTCTCCAGGATCCCTTGTTCACAATAATGGTGCAATCCAGCTGTGTAAATTTCACTGTTGTGACCAAACTGACAGTTTGCCCTGGGGCAGACTGACAGCTCCAATTGCTTGACACATTGGAGGGGAGTGGGTTGTCACCACCAGAGGGAATTGTCTCTGAAGGCAGCTGAGCTCCCAACAAGTTCACCTGCCTGGGTGATGTCATCTATTGATTTAGAAGAATAGTGATTCCCAAACTTTTTCACATCAAGTATCCCGGCAACCGAATTTCTTCAGGTTGCGTCCCAAGGAGCCCTATTTGAGAAGATGTTCTGTCTTAGTAATGACTTTGTATAGACTTACATAATCATCTTTACCGTAGGTGGGGTGATAACTGCGGTTGGGAGTGTAAAACCTGTGATGGAAATGGTCATTCTCCTGACTTATCGCATTTCATTAACCTCTGCTGAGTGAAATAATCGTGAAACATACCTCTAGCTTTGCTGGGGACCCCTGGAGCTCCCTGAACCCCAATTTGCAAACCACCAATGTAGAATATTCATGTTGGCTGAGGTGGCTGGGACAGATTTTAATAAGAGCACAGTCAGAAGACGGATGAGTCAGGATACAGGAACATTTTCTCACATATTGAAAAACAGATCAGGGCTTCTCAACGCCGTGTTTTTGTGGAAGTCTTGATGCTGTAAAGTCCCATTGTATTTCAGAATAGGGCAGCTACCCCAGATACTACATCTGCATCCTCCTCACACTTTGAAGATTTAGAAGAGTGAAAGGACCAGCCATCGCTTGTTGAAACTCAAGAGGTGGAAGGCGACAAATGTTGAGGTCCTTTGCTGTTATTTCCACAACAAAGCTCCTGTTCAGCAATGGTTTGGGTGGGGTTGAGGGTGTGTGTGTGTGTGTGTGGTGTGGTGGGAAT